>CAUYPK010046289.1:0-49010 GCA_963574355.1 Loris lydekkerianus
CCACGAATGGACTAGCAAATTGTGGTACATGTATACCATGGAATACTATGCAGCCTTAAAGAAAGATGGAGACTTTACCTCTTTCATGTTTACATGGATGGAGCTAGAACATATTCTCCTTAGCAAAGTATCCCAGGAATGAAAGAAAAAGTATCCAATGTATTCAGCCCTACTATGAAGCTAAACTATAGTTTTCATATGAAGGCTATAACTCAACTATACCACAAGACTATGGGGAAAGGACCAAGGAAAGGGAAGGGAGGGGGGAGGTTTGGGTGGAGGGAGGTTAATGTGTTGGGCCACATCTATGGTGCATATTTTTATCTATAATAAAAAATAATAATAATAATTTTAAAAAAAAGAAAGAAAATACAGGGCAAATTCCCAACTGAACAACATTCTATAAAAATATCTAACCAGTACCCCTCAAAACTGGTAAGGCCATCAAAAACCAGGGAAGTCCAGGAAGCCATCACAGCCTAGAGGAGCAGAAGGAGATGTGATGGTTAAAGGTAATGTGGAGTTCCGGAAGAGAACAAAGGCATGGATAAAACTAAGGAAATCCGAACAAGGTATGGACTTTGCCTAACAATGATGGATTAATATTGGTTGATTAGTTATAACATGTGTATCATACTAATATACAATATTTACAAGGGCATAGGGCGTATAGTCCTATCTGCAGTATCTTTGCAATTTTTCTGTAAATTTAAAACTAGCTATTAAAATTTTTACTAAGAAAATACACATACTAGATTAAGAGCAAGGAAGGGAAATGTCCACATGAAGAAATGCAGAGGGACTCCATAGTAGTGCACAGGGACTAAAGACATGTGACCTAAGTGGGCCCCAGGAATTGGACATAAAGATGCCCAATAAGGAACATTGGCCAAGAGCTGGAACTGGGCTCCCCAGATGGACAGAAGTCTAAGAGGAACACATTGTTAGTTCACAAATGATAATCCAGATACCCTTATCCTGCAGACTGAAAATTAGCCTCTTCTCTAGGCAATTACTACAATGTGTTGCTTGAGTTCAGAACACTGAGCCTGTGTGTGACCAGATAGAAACCCTGAATTTGAGTTGTATGTGCAGTACTACATGTCAACCCTGAGATGCTGCACTTAACATAAAAAGTTCTTGGGATCCAGTGAAATCCACAGGAAGAGGCACAGGCAAGGGTGAAAACAGCCCGTTAGGAAGTCCTCTCAACCCACAGCACAATGCAAGATGAATTCTCAGTCAGAATTTACAAAGCTTCTGAGGAAGGTCATTATCATGACAGATAATCTGCAGATTCAATCAATGGGGTGGTTTACATTTAGGAGTTAAAGATACTGGCACAATCTAAAAGAGGCTCAAATTGTGAATGTTTATGATGTTCTAAAGACAGAGTAGCATCTGTAAAAAGTAAACCAGGTCTATGAAAAAAGATCCAGTGGAATTTTTTAAAAAGTAGAAATGCTAGATGAGAAATACAGTCACTGAGCCAAAAAAAAAAAAAAAAAAAAAAAAAAAATTCAAAAAATGTTTTAATCAATGTTTCTTAACCCTACTTACACATTATAGTCACTGATGTCCATGCCCTGACCCAGATCAATTAAACTCTGGGGGTGGGACCAGGCATTGATGTATTACACTTTTTAAAATCTGCCAGGTGATTCTAAACTGCAGCCTTTACAGTGAAATATTTACTAAATAATACTAGATACGGCTAAAGATAGAAACAACAATAACAACAGAAAAAAACTGGAGATAGATTGAGAGAGAAAAGAAAAAAGAGATAACCAAGTGATAAATACACAAGAGGAATCCAGAAACATGAAGAATGTAATGAGAAAAGTCTGACATATGCCGAGTGTGCATTTCAGAAGGACAGTATAGAGAGAATGGTGGAGAAGAAATAGTCAAAGGGAAAAATGGTTAAATCTTTTCCAGAAATGAGGAAAGATATAAAAAGTGCTATTGGGTGCTGAGTAAATACATGTTTTAAAACTCCAGGCCTAGGCACATCGTAGGCAAATGTCAAGGTAAAATGCTGAAAGTAGGAGGGACATGAGACACCCCTGATACGGATATGTTTGTCATAAGGAAAGGTTTGGGATGCCTTTGTGATATCCATTCTGGGTGCCATCGTGCTAAATGCAAGGTTGCTTAGTGAACTGACTCCAGCCCAAGTGCTGTCCTAGGAACTGGCAGACAGAAATATAAATAAAACACAGGGAAAGAACTCCAGGGAAGAGGAGAGAGGCATGTATACAACTACGGTGGATCACAGTGATGGTGCTAATACTTCACCCTTTCTCGTGCCTGGTCATTTTGACTTGTGACTTCACAGTTCCTTTCAGTTTATTCCACACTGCCTTAAAAATGGGCTGATCTTGAACTTTCTTCGGTCTACAGAATTCATCGGACTTGATGGTGTGCCAGTTCTGAGCTCAGGCCTCAAGAGGCCATGAGTATTCCTGCTGAACTCCTGACTTTACTGAGACAAAAAGCTCAGGCTGGCCTCTGCAGGATGAGAAGGTGGGGAGCAGAGGTATCCATCCCCCCAACAGCCAGCCCTGAGGCTGGGTGAGTCTGGCCAAGATCAACAGAACCCACCACCCTCCTGCATGATGAATAGATGATGATTATTATAGGCCAAACAGATGCCACTGAACTAGATACCAATTCCCCATAATTTGATGTGTTGGAGCACATGGAAGTAATCAGCAAGACAGTGAAGTCCAAAGTTTAAACCCTTTCCCTGTACCACATTACACTCGTTTCCTTGATTTCACCAGGTTCCAGATTGTTCTGTCTGGTAAACGTGTTGGTGGCAGCAGCTGTGACAGGTGGTGGCAGCTGAAATATCTTGCCCTTAATAGCTGTCAGCTCAAAACTATAAACAGTAAATACTGTGAAGCCTGCCTTAAAACGCAGCCCAGGGGAGCCGCGGAAATTGGATGCCTCCTAGAAATGATCTTTAAGTAAAGGTTGGATACAATGGCCTTGGGGATATTTTCAAATGGTGGCTGCAGACAGAGTCGTCTGATAGGAAGCTTTGCTAGCAGGGGCTCACTAGCCTTTACCTACTTAGGACTTAATGAAAAAGAGCTTCGGAGTTCCCTGGGGTGATGGCACACAGGTCGGGAAGGTCGCAGTATGTGAGAGGGTCCGGGCGAGTGCTCCACCTGGGAAGGCATTCGCCAGACTGTAGAGTAGCCGGCCGAGGAAAAGCTGAACTGTTTTCCCAAAGCTCCATTTATACCATTGAGCGGCACGCAGCAAAATGAAAATGCCCCCCACAGTTCCCCTCTCCAGGGAGAACCACCTGCCTTGGGCGAGTGCGGAGTGAAATGCTGAAACCTCCCCAGAGTAAGCAGGTTGGAGTTCTCTGAAAGGGCGCCTGGCGGCCTGCTCGGTGGGTGGAGGCGGTGACTGTGCAGGGAGGGGCGCCTTAGCAGGGCCTTTTGTGACCAGAGCGCATTAAGCCCTTGAGAGGAGATGAAGGGATGTCGTTGACTCCAGGAGAAGATCTTGCAGCCCTGATGAGAATGGCTGCCTGGTACTGTTTCCCAGAAGCCACAGTTTCCATAGCTGACCTGGCCTGGAGACAGCCCGGCCTGGACAGCGTCTGCTAGTGCTGTGGTCAGAACCAGGTTCAGAGCATGAGAGAGGTTTTCCTAAAGCAGGGCTCTTCCTCAGAGCACTTTGGGGCTGGTTGTTCGTAGAAATGGTGCAGGGGGCACAGCCCCGCCTTCAGGGCAGCGCCCCAGCAGTCGCCGGGGCCACCCCAGACTTTTATTTTCCTGTCCCCTCCCCCCAATAACCCCGCAGCTGGAGGCGGAAACTCACCGGGTGCCCAAACTCTGCACTCGGCTTCTCCTCCTGGGCCTCAGCGCAACCCCAGGCAAACTGGAGGCTCCCAGAAGGAGCTGCGGGTGCTGGTGGGCGCCCACGTGTCTGAGCCCCCCACAGGGAGCTGGCCTTGTCCTTGAAATCGCCGCAGTAGTTGAGCAGACTTTATTGGTATAAATTTAAGTGTGCACGTGTCATTTTGTTACCTGGATAAGGGTGAAGCCAAGGCTCTTAGTGTGTATCTGTCACCCAAATAATGTACACTGTACCCATTAAGTAATTTCTTGTCATCCACCCCCTCCCACCACCAAGCCTCCTCACCCTTCCGAGTCTCTATTGTCTATCATCCGACAAGGGACTAATATAATATACGGAATGTAAAGGACACTAACAACTCCACAGCCAACAACCACAAACAAATAATCCCATTAAAAAAAAAATCTCCTGGGCAAAGGACACGAGTAGACATTTTCCAAAAGAAAATATACAGATGACCAACAAGCATATGAGAAAATGCTCAATATCACTAATCATCAGAGAAATGAAAATTATAACCACAGCGAGGTATCATCATACCTCAATCTGAAAGGCTGTTAATAAAAAGACAGAAAACTTACACGTTGAAGAGGATGCAGAGAAAAGGGAATGCTTCTATACTGTTGGTGGAAATGCAAACTAGGGCAACATTTTTGCGGAAAGTGTGGAGTTTTCTCAGAGAACTAAAGCTAGCACTACTGTTTGACCAGAGTCCCACTACTGTGCTGGGTATGTACCCAAAGGAAAATAAACCACTATGTCAAAAAGTCACCTGCACTCGCATGTTTATTGCGGCCACTATTCACAACAGCAAAGATCAACCTAAGTGTCCACCAGTGGACAATGAATAAAGGAAATGTGACTTATATACACAATAGAATGCAATTTGAGCAGACGTTTAAAATTCTATCCACAGAGCCCACGCCTCCATCTGGAGGTTTATAGGTCACAGATTTTTTTTTTTTTTTTTTTTTTTTTTTTTGTTATGCATTTTAATCACATGACACATGCTAATGTTTCTTTGATGGGACAGATTTCCCATCGAAATACTCAAGATTGTATACGGACTATTCCATTTTGTCACCATATTTGCTATCTGTAGGTTTCACTGTCTATGTATAGCACCTCCCCTCCCCCCATGGGCCTGCAGACTCATATTTCTCCCCAGGAGAGGAAGGCAGCTTTTTAGTAAGAGTCCAGACTCTGGGGCGGCACCTGTGGCTCAGAGGAGTAGGGTGCTAGCCCCATATACGGAGGTGGTGGGTTCAAACCCGGCCCCGGCCAAAAACTGCAAAAAAAAAATTCCAGACTCTAGCGCTGCTCGGATATGAATCTGACACCATGTTCCTGGCTGTTTAATACTTCATGCCTCAGGATTTTCATCAATAAAATGTGAATATTTATAGTACCTATTTTATAGGAGTTTTGCTTTAAAAACATAAACTATATTACATTCTTAATTCAATGCTTGGTACATAGTAAATACTTAATGTTAGTCATTACTATAATTTTGTTTCTATAAATACTACTGCTGCTATTAACAATTTTTTTTAGTCAGCTCTTAATGGGTGGGTGACAGGGAACCTTTTCAGAAGCAGTTTAAGTAGTACTGATTACGCCCTTTGGATTTCATATATTTCTGATAAAGACTTATAAGAGAAGCTGACAAAGACAAAATGACAAATTAAGGCAAAGACATTTAGTTAAAGGAAAACAAAATCAGGAGATCAATTTTCATATCAAATAAAGACATTAAGAGGGAGGGAGATAGAAGGACATTTTTGCATCACTACAGACAGCATCTGCATTGAAGCTATAACAGCTGAAAACATACAAGAACAGTAACAAATCTGTGCTTTAATAATTTTGTGAACTTTGTTCTTAAAAATGAGGACCACAAATTTGAATCTGCCCCTGAAAATGTGTGAAGCAGAAACTGTTAGAAATATGAGGAAGTTAACAGTTTCCATATATTTGAATTAGAAAACAGTTGTAGAGTGTTGAACAATGCAGGAAAATGATCATGATAAATTACACAGAAAATGAGTATGTCCTGAAGTCAAGAACACATTTGCTGGACACTCAGACCAGTTCCCCTTGGAGATTCATTTTTTTGAAGTCTTAAAGTAGCATATTAAAGGCTCTGAGAAATCCAAAAACCAAATTTAACTCTTAAATCTAGTGTTTTCCACAGCTTTTATTTGAATACGCAACACTTTTTCACAATACTCACATTAAAGTTTTTTTGAAAAGTCTTTAATAGGCACCTTTTTGGAATGTGTTATCCTAGAAGCATACCTATTAAATCAGGTAAACTGTACCTTTATGTGTGTATGTGTGTGCACGCGTGTGCATGTGTGCATAAGATAAATTTATGGCTATGTAAACAGTATATAAAAGACTAGTGTAAAGAACACCAATTATCATTTTTATAGATAACACAATTTTGTCCTTAGACTACTCAAGATAATCAATTGAAAGGAAATTAGAACTCTTAGAACTATTTTAGCATATATAAAAATAAACATATTAAAACCCCAAAATTTCACATATGGTATCTATGACATCTTAGAAAATATCATGAACAAAAATATTTTATTCACGTTAATAACAGAATTAACAGCCTAGAAATTCCCCTTGGGACTTGGTTCATTCCCTCCTCTATGGGACTTTCCCAGATGAACACTTTCCAAACCCACCCTCGTCCTCTCTCCTGGGCTTTCCTCAGCTACAGAGCTCACCTCTTGGACTGCAGTCACTCATTTGTCACTTTCACTCATCAAACACACACACACGCATGCACACGCACACTCGCAAGTGAGTTTTTTATGAACAGGGAGTATATTTTTGCACTACCACCATATGTACAGTATCTGGTTAATAGGTGCTCAACAAATGTTTATACATTTAATTAAGTAATCACCTTTTGAGCCTTCAAGAATGTGAATATTCCTCTTTTAGGTCAATTTCTTTGACTTAATTTATTTTATCTGCTACCTATTTTCACTGTTTGAATTTTTATTTTCTCAGTATATAATTTTTTTGCAACTAAAAAACCCCTGTATGTTCATGAGAGGCTAGACCTTTGATAGAATGGAAATTAGTGCCTTATTTCTTGAGAAATAGAAACCTTTAAAAACTCAGGGAAGGAATCAGCAGTATCAAGATCTGATAAGACAAGAATCTCTCAAAATTTGATGTGTTGCTGTGGAATGGGCTCACCCCAGTCACCTGGGAATGTCCTGGGGCTGGAGTCCCCATCTCCCAGGTCTTCCAGGGGAAAGCCTACACCCACATCAGTTTCCCTCAGGACCTGGATCCTCCACATCTTCAGGCTCTCAGCATCTGTCTAGATAGCCATCATCTGACTCCAAACTATCTGATACTCAAGCCCAAAGAGTTAGTCTCTTGCTCACCAGGTCACTGGCACACTCTTTCCATCTAAGGAGAAACAGGACAGGAAACAAGGTCCCTCTTGGGAGGAAGAGCCCTGGGCATCCAGAACGGGACCTGGGTCCTGCTGGTGTCTGCCACAGTCTGTTCCAGAGATCCTGTCTGGTGTCTGCTCCAGGCTTTGGCCCCATATGCTAGTCTTTTACACGGAATCCCATGGAGTAGGATAGTGCAAGTTCCTTAGTTTTATCAAAGCAAAACCAATTGGGCACTTTAAGTACTTCTGGTTGTAGAGACACTGATCTCAAGGGATGTGTTTTGTTTTGTTTTGTTATGTTAGGGCAGGCATTTAGCCTAACTCTGTTCTTCTCAACCCAGAATTTAAAAGGGATTTGAAAAACCATAGATATTTTATTGCCCATTGTGTAGGAATGGAAATGGATGCTCCAGGGCACTGAGTGAGTTTTGATCACTGAGCTGGGTGTCTCCATCCTCCTCTCCTTGTTAACTTGTTCCATAGATGGACAATTAGCAGGGCATTGGAGTAGGGTCTTCCTTGATAAAATGGTGTGTTAAAAATACTAAATTTTCTTCTACTCAAAAAAGTCTTACATTCTTATTAAGAGCATTATTCTATAATAAACCACAATTAAATTTTTAAAAAATTAAGATGAGTAATTCACACTAGTAGCCATATATTTAGAATGTATAAAAGGTTGATAAATCCACTTTGACTACAAGTGATTTGAGAACCAATCTACTTATTTTCATGAATTTAGTGATTCCCTATGAATTCAGAATACATATTTTAATAGATCAGCTGTTTCATCTGTAAGGGGTCACATATTAACCAAATAGCTCATGATGTTTAAGCTCTACGAATATATCACCTGCATGCTTACTCAAATTAAATCATACATTCCTAGAGAATGTTATATGTTAGGTGCCTAATAACAGCTTGGTGAACGAATACACAGAGGGCGTTGGAAGCAAGATCAATGACGTAAAAATACACAGTTAGAGGACCAAACATGACAATAGGAACAGCTTAAAATGCATGCCGTGAGGACGGTGGGAATGAGGGGCACAGCTAGACACTCACGTCCTGAGGATCATTCCCTTGTCTATCCCCCCAGGATCCAGGGTAGTTTGGAAGATATTCAGGGTCAAGGATGTGCTCTCTGCTATCTCTGAGGGGTGAGTTAAAATACATTTGCCAGCTGTTCTCACATATACTTTCAGGACCTCATAATTGGCCCAGTGGCCACTAGAAAAAGCTCCTGAGAACAGTCACAATTGGCAAAGTGTTTCAAGCTGAAGGAAATCTGGATGGATGTTTCTTTTATGTCACCTTGTACTTTAAATAATAGAAAAAACTGGGAGATGGAGATAATACTGTTTCCTGAGAGCCAGGATTTAGCACTTTTTTAAAAAAACAAGTAATTATCAAGATGGTATAGCCTTTATATTGTTCTAAATCCAATGAAACAGGTGCCCCTAACTTGACCTCTAGGCTGTATGCACTGAAGCTTGGTGTGGCCAGGCCCCCCTATTCCTCTCATTGTCCTAATCTCTGCCTGTTCCCCAGTCCCTGCCCTGCTCCTTGACCCTTCACCACGCTGCATTTATGTACACTCCTGAAACAGCTTCTGAGCACAGCCCCAACTACTGAACAGTTAGCTTGCCCAAACCAAGAAACCAAGATCTTGCCCTGCATTCTTTCCTAGTGAAAAAGTTCCAAACCTTTTTTAGGAAGGCAGAACTTGTACCACGTCCAGATGAACGCACTGGTCTAGTGAGACGGATACCAGGCACCTGCCACCCAGCACCTTGCCAGGATTTCCTATAGCATTGTGCTTTTTTATTGTTTCCATTTGGATTGGTGTTTGATGAAAACATTTGCATAATCCCTTAACATTACTACCAAATAAGTATATGGGAAATAATTAAGGATTTCTGAAATTATCTACTTCATATACAAAGCATACACATGTATTACATAAGTTTCGGTCGATGTGTATATAAAGCTTAAAATGCTATCTGAGCTTGTAAATGAGCCATTGGAAATGTATTTTTGCTTTAGAGATGACTCATGTACGAGCCTACATTATACAGGGAATCCACCCAGTAGAATGACACAGTAGCTCAGATGGTAGAGCAAAGGGAGACAAGGTCACTAGTCACTGCACAGCATCATCCCAATCCCGAGGACACTCAGGACAACCTTACTCTCCTCCATCCAGTCTCAGGCTGTTATTTGAACAAACTTCAATGAAGAACCTTCCAGTGGAGAATGTCAAAGTGCAGAAAAGAAAGAACATCCCATAACTCTTGTATTATTCTTTGAAATTGGTGGACTCATCTCTGGAGGAAAATGGCAAAAACAAGATAGTGTCTGTCACCATTTTGGCAGGTCTGGTTGGTAGTGGCAGACCAGTGGAGCATTCCAGGTGGGTGAGCAGTCCTTCCAGTCATTCAGCCAAAGTTCAAACCTGGGCCAGGCAGGCCAAGAATACAAGGAACTGTAAGGCAGGGGAAGGCATGTCCTCAGAAGCTGCTTCTGCCAAGTCCAATGGCAAAGTGTAGATGCAGAAAACCAACAAGTCCAGGAGGCCCAGGAAGCAGAGAGTGGCAGGAGCAAAGCGGGATGTGAGATGAAAGGAGGGAGTTGAACACAGCAGCAGGAAGCCACAGGAGCTGAAGCCAGGTGCTTATTTTGATTGACATCCAAATCAGGGCACGTACATTGGTGGTTTGGTCCAGCGCTGGTGGGTTTGGTCTGGTATCATGACAAGCTAGTGGTCACTCCACACCCACTGTGAGTTTTTTCATTCAACTACTGCTAAATAGGGGGCCTTTGGGATGTCTGGGGCTACTTTAGAATTGTACAGGGAACTCAACACAAGATGGCAACAGAGGAAGGCGGGAGGACCAGGAAGAACACCCTGACAAATGGGGCAAAATCTCTGGGCCCGGACAGTCAATAGTAATGTATTGCATTCTTCACAATGTTAAGAGAGTGGATTTTAAGTGTTCTCATCACAAAAAAATGATAGTATGTGAGGTTATGCACATGTTAAATTAGCCATCTTACACTGTGTACATTTTCGAAACATCATGTTGTATATGATAAATATTTTGGGGTCAGTTTAAAAACAATTAAATAAAACTTTTTGTTGTTGTTGTTAGCATGTTCCGTGCTCTTTGGGTAGTGCTACATTTCATAGGTTCTCTGGTTTTACTTTATGGATTCCAATTTCCCTGTGGGAGCCTTTGATTTTAATTTTCTACAGACCTCAAGGCTAAGCCTGCTAATTTTCTCACTCCATACCTTCCTACTACTCAGTCAAAATTTTGAAAAACTTGGTATCACCCACATGATAAAATCTAAGCTCTTTTACAACAAAATCAAGACCCTTCATGATCCAGGCCCTGGGATTTGTCTTACCTTACCTCACCTGCTTTCCTAACCCCACCTCAACCTGTAACTTAGTCAAACTATGCAACTCTCAGTAGATGTTACATTTCCCATTCTTTCAAATTCTTACCTTTCACTACTCCATTTGCCTGGAAAACTTCCTCCCACTTCGTCATCTGACAAATCACCCAGCCAAAACCAGCCACTGTACTTAATTTGCAGGCCCAGTATAAAATAAAAATCTGTGCCCCTTGTTAAAAAAAATGTGAGGAATTCAAGATGGCAGCAAGAGAAGCTCAAACCAGGCATGCTGCTTTGTAAGAGCAGACTTTGGATAACGTGTCCATGGCAATGATGCTGGCCTTGTTCTCAGCCTGATTTTCTCTTCTTCTAAAACTTGTTCCATTTCCGAAGTGATTTATATTTCTTCTCTATTCCCACAACACTCCACAGACATCTCCATTTTAACAATTACTTTGTGGTATTTTCATATTCAATGTGCATGTTTCTTCACGAGGCTTTAAGTTCCCAAGGACAGAACTTGTGTCTTGTTCAATGTACATTCAGTACCCAGCACTGCACACGGAACGTAGGAAGTCATCAGGATGGGTTTGTCAAGTGAACCAGTGAGTTACTGCAGCTTCAATAACTTGTTTCCCTTAGTATGCTTCTGTTTCCTCATTGGTGTTTTGGGTCCTTTTATATTCAGTGATTCTGTTTCTAGGAGCAGTTCTAGATGACTACAAGTACCACAATCCCTAAGTAATAAAATTCCTAGAGATTTATACTTAAAGGGCTTGTATCTATAACAGGATATTTTTAAATATCATTCAAATGTGGATGTTGAAAAGAAAATCAAATGACAAAAAGTAAATTCTCTTTCCATTTATTTTCTCTTACTGTGTTTTGAAACATACATTAAAAGTTGTATTTTTTTTATGGTTTGAAATGAAAAGTGCTTCAAAATTATGCTACCAATAAAACTCAAAAAGAGGCTAAATTTTATTTACCATTTCCTTTGCAGTCTAATAGTACCCTTGACAGTGATGCTTTGGGATTCTTCTCTCCAGTTCCCAAATATCATTTCTTTGTAAGACAGTTCATGAGAAGGCAAATACGTAGGCGGGAAATGTAAAGTCCCCTTCCTGGAACCAGTGGTGAGATTTGATCTCATTAGAGATTTTTGCTTCTCATTCCTCTGCCTTCCCATCTCCTGCCATGCAAGTGGCCATAAAGATGGTGTGGACTATTTTACATATGTATACACTCTCAATACCTTTCTTTCCCACTTTTGATAACAATCTGTTCAGGACTCAACACCATAGTCTAATTCTTCAAACTCCCATTTGAGGTAAACCAAGACTCCTCAAATAGTCAAATCTTCTGAGTAGAAAATCAGGTTATTAGTATGTGACATTCCTAAACCACAAAATTTGGTTAGAGTAGAAGCAAGCTTAGTCATCACAGAATCTGACATCCAGATCTCAGGGTATCTATTCAGCCATCAGATGTTCATATTAATTGATTAAATGCCATAGAGTACAAACTATTTAGTCTTCAAAGTTTCTAAGTTGGAAAAAAGTCTAAATACTAAAGCACACTCTCTCCTAGTGGTTTCACATTTAGAAATCCATCTGAAAACAATAATCTAAAACATGGATTTAATGTCCATTACATAATTATTTATGTTAGCCTAGTATTGTAAGCAAATGTTCAACACTAGGGAATTATTAGATATATTGCAAGTGATGAAATTCCATTTGATGGACTATTAGACTATTGTGAAGCTATTAAAACTAATGTTTATAAAGAGGTTTTAAAGCTCAGGAAGGTTTATATTATGATGCTAAGCAGATTATGAGGCATCAGCAACATACGTGCCCTACGATCTCAACTATTTCTTAACACGTACAAAGAAATAAGAATAAAACAGAAATAAATTTCAACTAGAATTTTTTTGCCTGAGATTATAGCTGATTCTTTTTCATTTTACTCTTCGGCTGTCTCCTGTTTCATCAGTAAGCACATATAACTTTCACAACAAGAGTACTATACAACATTCCTTTTAAGATGACAATTCCATGGCAGCATGTGACTGAATTGTAGTCCTTTTGCACATAGGTGAACCTGACATTAAGAACAGAGGGGCTCTGAGCTATCTTAACAAGATATGTGTGCTAGCTAGAATCAGAGCTGGGAAAACTCAGAGGGAAATTTGAAATCTTGAAGTCAAATTTGCAGAAGAATAAGAAAATAGTAATCACCATTGAAATTGTGAAAAGTCAAAGAAACTCAGAACAAATTTTCAGTTACTCTTTCTCTCTGCTGCTTTCTAGAAGAGAAGGAAGCATTTCATCTGTTTAGCAGAAGGAGTTGAAAGCCTAGACTTGCTAGGTAGACTGCATTGTACCTGGAATGACAGAGCAAGACTCTGTCTCAAACAAAACAAAACAAAACATGGAGGGATAAGAGAGAGAGAAAGAATTTTTTTTTTTTTTTTTTTTTTAATGGAGTCTCATTACATCGCCCTTGGTAGAGTGCTGTGGCATCACAGCTCACAGCAGCCTCAAACTTTGGGGCTGAAGCGATTCTCTTGCCTCAGCCTCCCAAGTAGCTGGGACTACAGGCGCCTGCTACAATGCCCGGCTATTTTTTGTTGTAGTTGTCATTGTTTAGCTGGCCTGGGCTGGGTTCGAACCTGCCAGTCTTGATTTATGTGGCTGGTGCCGTAATCACTGTGCTACAGGCACTGAGCCGAGACAGAATCTTTTAGGGGCAATAAGGAGAGGAGCGGGGACAATCAGAAGCTATAACTGAAAAAGCCTTGTGGACACCAGGCCCTAAGCGTGGCCCTGAGCGTATGGATGTGCCAAAGACTTGAGAAGCAACAATCCCCACCTCTGTTCTATTCCTCTGGAATTAATACAATTCAACATTCTAGGCATCTTTTTTTTTTCCCCTGCTCTGATACTGACTGCCTTCCACACTTTCTACTTTCTGATTTCTTCTGTACTGCATATCTTTTGTTTTTGTCCCTGGTCAAGTTAGTCTGAATACGGCTCACTGTGACCACTGTAAACTCCTCTACTTCACGGCATTCTGTGAGCATCAACTCTCATCACTGGCTGCCTCATTTTCACTGTATCCCCAAAGCCAGAAGGAGTGGAAGGGACTCCACTCTCCCGTTTACAACAAATCACTTTATAAGCCCCCGATAGACCTGTATAATGGCTGCTCTGGGTTCATATCTTCTCATACAGGAAACAAAAATTTTACCTGACTGTCCACTGGGAAGGGTTATTGGGCTAGATAGTTTCACTTAGAAGAGATGGGAGAAAAAAGCTTGTAACATGGAACAAGGCCAGGTACAGGGGCTCATGTCTGTAATCTCAGCACTCTGGGAGGCCGAGGCAGGTGGATTGCTTGGGCTCAGGAGAATAGCCTGAGCAAGAGCAAGACCCTATCTGTACTAAAAGTAGGAAAATCCTAGCTGGGCGTGGTAACATAGGCCTGTAGTCCCAGTTACTTGGAAGACTGAAACAGGAGGATTGCTTGAGCCCAGGAGTTTGAGGTTGCTGTTAGCTAAGATGCTACAGCACTCTACCTTAGGCAACAGAGTGAGACTCTGTCTCAAACAAATAAATAAAATAAATAAATATAGACTAGCACCAGAGGCTTTACACCCTAAATCCTACGAATGGCCATTAGTTGAGGATGGTTTTGGCTGCCTGGTTCTGGTATATAGACACATCTACCTTGAGTCAAATCAACATCAAGCCTTGGAACGGAACTGATGAATAACTAGTTTGTGCCTATTTGTTAACAAATGTTTACTAAATATTTTATGTGCGGCAAACAGTATGTAATTAACATAAATAGTATTTAGCTAAAACAAGAATGTACTATTTCCCACGTTGATCATATTAACAAAGGCAGTGGTGGCATTCAGAATCGTGTGTTTCTTTAAGCACAATTTTGCTTAAGCACAAGTTATGTTAGTTACCTAAGACACTGATGCCTATTTGTCCAGACCCCAAAATAATATAATGAGCATGCACTTTTTCATTTTCCCTGTGATTCAGATTGCTTTAGGCAAAGCTGTAAGTGTAAAAGATGCCTTTCACATCTAAGACTTGTTTGTTGAGCTAAGAGCACAGGATGAAAATAGTTGAAAGAGAAAAAACAGCCCTAATGGTGAAGTAATGCCAGTTTTGCAAAAGAAATGTGGGCTGATGGCTCTTCCCAGGGCAGGAGTGGCGTCCTCAATGCCCCTCACTCCCTGAGTGCATTTTCAGTCTGGTAAAAAAAAAAAAAAAAAAAAAAAAAAAAATACTGATATTGATGCTTGAGGATTGGGGGAGCATTTAACATTTATTGAGTGTATACTATACCAGGCATTATTAGGTGCCTCTCACACAAATGGTCTCATTTTTACCTTACAAAAGGCTAAGCATTGAGTATGATGTTTGCAATGTTTCAGGAAACTGAGGCTTAGGGATTAGCCATTAAAAAGCCGAATCGGGACTGAGCTGGGATAACTGCTCTTTACTTGATGACTGTAGATTGACTCTAGCTATTACAGTCTTCACGTCTTTCCAGAAGAGTTGGCGTCCATCAAGTTGTTTGGATACCGGGGCCTGTGCTGGCAGGGATTGGACCTACGTGATGAAGGGGGGCAGAAGCCTGTTGAGATGCTGCGAGGAGGACGTCCAGTGCCACAGGGAGCAGCGTGTCCACACAGCAGCCAGCCTCCCGTCTCACCACCGTCAGCTCCACGGGCCTTCAGCCATTTCTGCCCTCGGTTGCCAGTTGTACTCAGTCATCGATGCCTATTTGTTCAGAGCCCCATGTAAAGCATTGAGCATCCATATGGATTTGGACAGCGGGGGATGTGGTTCTCTCCAATTGTGGTAGCCCTGTCAAATGCCTACTTAGAAAAATAAAGTCTTCTCAAAGGAGGGGGGTGGGGCCTTGGTGTGTGCCACGCCTTCTGGGGGCAAGGCATGATTGCAAGAGGGACTTTACCTAACAAATGCAATCAGTGTAACCTGGTCTATTGTACCCTCAATGAATCCCCAACAATTAAAAAAAAAAAAGAAAAACGAAAAAAAAAAAGTTCTTTGTACTTACGTGGTATGAAAGGTCTTACAAATATCCTTGGTTTCAGGTAGGATAGAGCTGACTTCAAGGCTGAATGCTACTTGACTTTCCCCCTTTTTTTTCAAAAATCATTCAGTCAAGAGTTGCTTCCTGTGTCCCATGCCAGGAGAAGGCAAGGTGAACATTTCCTTACTTTGTACCCTGTTGGCATTTTGCTGTTCATTTTTCACAACCACTTGCACGACAGCGCCCTGGGTTCACACACCTACGCACGTGTCCAGGAAGGTCTCTCAGAAGTTGAGTCAGGTGGTCTTAGCACATCTGTCCTTCTACTCGGATCCCTTGCACCAAAACTGAAGCCTGTTCCTACGTCTCTGTTAAAATTCAAAATGCCTGGAACCGTGAGAGGCATTAGCATAAATCAGCAGGCCACCAGAGAATGATACGCAGAGTCCAGATGAAGTCATGGTAACGTGTGTGAGTTGCAGGGAACAGGCCAATTACTGGGTCCGACGAGGGCCTTCAGATCAGTGTCTAATCACTTGGGCCAAGCAGAAGGGACACAGAGAAAGGAAACTTAAATGAATGAAAAGAAGCTAAAATGGCACTCAGACTGAGCAAGGAAACACAGGAGACATGAACTTGTGCATTTATTTCTGGCCATATCAATGTCAAAACCTGGCAGAAGTATCAGAAAGGAGGTTCCTCCGATGGTTTCTATTGGCATGTGCCATATGTGTTCACAGGTGGTTCGCACTTGAGTGTACCTCGGAGTCTCCAGCAGGCTCAGTAAAACACCAATTGATAGGCCCTTCTGCAGGGACCTTGATTCAGTACTTCTGGGGCAGAACCAGAGAATTTACATTTCTCATATGATGCTAATGCAACTAGACTGGGGACCATACTTTGAGAACTATAGGGTTAGCAGGTGTGCCAAGCACCACACTGGTGGGAGCCATATGTCTTCCCTGCACCCCTCCTCTTGCTGTGGGCACACATGTGCCCACAGGTGGTCAAAGCTGCCCACAGCAAGACATCATAGCTGCTTTTCATCTGGTAGAGTTGATCTTTCCAGATGAACCTGAGGAAAGTACGTCCTTTTGGGTAATTGTTTTTGTTTTATTTCTCCCCTGCTTATAATTTTTTAAAAATTAAGAAAGCTTATGGCTGGGCCCAGTGGCTCACATCTGTAATTCTAGCCCAGAGGCCAAGGTGCGTTGATTGCTTGAACACAGGAGTTTGGGACTAGCCTGAGCAATAGTGAGACCCTGTCTCTACTAAAAATAGAAGAAAAAAAAAAAAAAAAACTAGCTTAGCGTAGTGGCAAGCACCTGTAGTCCCAACTACTTGGGAGCCTAAGGCAGGAGGATTGCTTGAGTCCCCGAGTTTGAGGTTACTGTGAGCCAAGATGCTATAGCAGTCTACCCAGGGCAACGGAGTAAGACTCTGTCTCAGAAAACAAAAGTAAGAAAGCTTACAATAAATGTTGTACATTGCACATTTTTAAAACTTAAAATAGAAATAGGGGAATATGTAAAAAAGAAAAAAGCAAAAGTTTTTACTTTTTTTTTTTTTTTTTTTTTACTAAAAACGTATAAAGATATAAGAACATGCATTAGTTTTAGCCCTGATTTTTTTTTTTTTTTTTTTTTTTTTTTTTAAGATAGAGCACTCTGCTGCCCAGGGTAGAGTGCTGTGCATCAGCCCAGCTCACCCCACCTCAAACTCCTGAACTCAAATGATCCTCCTGCTTCAGCCTCCTGAGTAGCTGGGACTATAGGCACATGTCACATGCCCAGCTAATTTTTTTATTTTTAAACAATCAAGGTAAGAATGGGAAAAATTATGGGTTATATAATTCTCAACTTACATAAAGCATACATTGCACAGCTCTTTAGGAGGAACATATATGTGAGATTTTAAATAATAATAAGGAAAGTAAGAGCAATTTAAGTTGGTGGGATGACATGAATAGATTTTTAATGGTTGGAAGTAGAGCTGAGAAGGGAATGCGCAGGGGACAGAAGGAGGCTGTGTGAGGATAAGTGAGAGCTAACTTGGAGGGTGAGCCTCAACCCCGAGCAGGAAGGTACTCCGGTGATATAATGTTAGCTCTAGAGACCTCAAGCTTCATGCTTACTGCATAATCAGGCCCTGAGCTAAGCAGAGGCAGGGACTCTGGAATCGTTTCTGGGTCACTAGGAAAACCAGACCAGCTTCCTATGAGTACTGTCACTGGTCAGCTGCATTCATAAAAGCCACAGCTGATAGTAGAACAGAGGAGCAGGCCCAGGCCTGGAAAAAGGCCGGAAGGGCTTCTCTGGGAACTTGCACAAGGTTACCCACCACAAAGCCAGCACCACGCCACTTCCAAACGTCCGAGAAACACATGCATGCAAAACAAACTCAATCCCTACTCTGCCCACGAGGTCCTGGGAGGTGTCTCATGGCTCCTGTTCAAATTCCTGTCATATCATCAGACTTTCCAGACAACTAGGACGTTTGGCTAAGGTGGGTCTTACATCTTCTGTGGAGGGGCTCTGCCCTGCCAGGAAGGGTGGGGTGGCTGAAATGAGATAACCCAATCAGGTCTGTTCCATCCCCACTTCTGTGATCTCCTTTGGACTCCCGTACATCGTCCCACGAATCAAAACCATCCTGACACACGTGGTGCTATGAATGTCCCAACACGCCTTTTGTTCCTAGTGGCATCTTTCTCGGGTTGGCGGTGGGAGGGGGGAGGCAGAAAATCAAAGCATCCTAAGTAAACACCATTTGCTTTGAAACCATCAGGAAGGAGCAGGTGTCTGAGCGACTCCTGCTCTGTCTCCTCGAGGGGCGCTTTGTTTACGCTATCAGGATAAGCATCTTCAGTAAAGGTATGCGCATCTAACTGTTTCTAGCCCAGGCTTACTGTTTACTTTTGCCTTACTGTCAAATCCATCACAAGTTTCTCTTATTATCTTCCCATAAATACACCAGACTCAGTGGGAAGGAGAACATTCCTCCGTGCTGCTTAACAAGCACATTATTTTCCGACTGCTTCACCCCCTTCCTCCCCGCCCTCTTTGGATAAACATTTGGAGACACGATCCTGTGGCCTGTCAATTTGCCCAGATACTCTTTTGTCCTCACCACGGCCAAACAAGACGGACGAGGTTAATGGAGGATGTGAGTTATCTTGGATAATCAGTTGAAATACCCACATCTCTAATTCAAGGCTTCCTTTGATTTATCAATGTCATATTTCACATTAAGGCCCCCAATGGCCATTTTCTTCATTTCCTTTCTAATTATTGCTTCCCAACTCAATAATTTGCTGTTATATAGTTTCTGAAGTCTTGCATCTAGTTTGTTCAGCATCTTGGAAGTGATGAGAAAAATGGGCTGTCTGTTAGAAAGACCACGTGGACGTTTCGTTCTTTTCATTCACTCTCCTCGTCCTCTCCCTCTTGTCAGTAAGTGTGTCCAGGTTCATGGCGAATGACGTGGGTGACGACGAGTAAATAGCCTTTCTGAGATCACTGGGGAAAGGCACAGAAAGAACAGAGGCCTGGATGCAAATTCACGGACTTGCCCAAGTCCCTTACCCGGTATGAGGCACAGTTACCTTGTCTATATATTCTGATAATTTTTAAACTCTCAGAGAATTTAAACCCTGAGTATCAAACAACAACCACTCACCTTGTTGAGACAGGCAAAAAGAATGTCTATCACTTTACTTACCCCTTACCCGTTTCTACACTGCAGAAGCCATTATCATGTCTCACCTGGATTACTGAATTCTCTCCCATCATAGGCCTTCCGCTTCCACCCCTCCCCAAGCCAAGTGCAATCTCAACACAGCAGCCAATGAAACTTTAAGAACAGAAACCTTTTACACTCCGCCACCCCTGGCACAGGCTCCACCGCTCTCACAGAGTGAGTGCTGGAGTCTTCCCACTGGTCTACTCTGGTTCCAGGGGACAGTCCATCAGTGCCTCCTTGACTGAAACCCTGGCTACTCCCTTCCTTCCTTACTCCATTCAGGCACACTGTCCCTTTTGGTGGGACAGGCCTGAGAGACGTTTAGCCCTGCTGGGCACAGCAGAGAGCGCACACCCTCGCTCTGCCATCTCACTTTCACCATTCCTTTACAGCTGCATTCAGGTAGCATCTTTCCAACCTCAAAGGTCAAAGCTGCGTTCCTATACAACATTCTAAGACAGAAACCCAAGGAGACAGTGCATGTCCTTTTTCAGTTTGATTAGCACAGAAGTTAGAAAAGGGTGCTCTGAAGTCAGACGAAACAGTCACTTGCTCCCTTTCCCAATTGTGGCTAATTCAGAGAATGGGCAGCCAGGGAAATCTGTTACTAAAAGCCAACGTGAGGAAGACACTTAAAGCATCTGTCCCGCAGGGTCAGAGATATGTCTCCTTGAAAGCAGCCCTGATATTCCCTCCTGCTCTCAATTTGAGAATCAGCAAGCGTTATTCCCAAAGTAGGGGAAGCCTGCCTTCCTCACCACAGTGTGCCACCACCTGCTGGTGCCTGGCACTCCGTAGACTGTTATGAGCTGAAAAGACACCAACAGCTCTAGCTAGCAATCAGAGACTCTGGAAGGAATAGGGGGAGGTCGGTCCCATACTGTTTTGGAACAGGTCTCCTCTCCAGGAAGAAAATCTCCTTTAGGCTTTGATGGGGAATAGCGAGCATGATGCAGCATATCAGTTTGCTAGAGCTGCCACAAGATGCAGTGTTTTAAACAACAGAGATTGATTTTCTCACGGTTCTAGATGCTGGAAGTCTAAGATCAAATTATAGGCAGGTTTGGTTTTTCCTGAAGCCTGTCTGCTTGGCTCACAGATGGCCTCCCTGTCACTGTGTCCTCACGTGGCCTTCCTCTGCAAATGGGATGTTTCTGGTGTCCGTCCATGAGGCCAAATTTTCTCTTCTTATAAACGCACCAGTTAGATTAGATTAGGGCCCACCAATATGACTTTATCTTAACCTTAATTACCTATTGGAAGGACTTCCATTCCACATACAGACACATTCTGCAGAACTGGGGGGTGGAATTTCAACATATGGATTTTGAGAGGACACAATTTAGCCAGATACAGAGGGAGAATTGTTTAACTTGACACAGCCTCATCTGGCTCTCTAACACCCAACTTTACTCTCTGCCCCAAACCTCCACCTTTTCTGGATAGGTATGTGAAGATCACAGTGTCCCTAGATAAGCATTTCTGCCATAGAGTGGTGTTGACCACCCACCATCCTCTGCCCTTATCTGGTACCCTTTGTTTCGGCCACATGGGCTGGCATGTGGGCACATTCCCATTGTCCCCACTGTCATCTCCTTCAGATCACCCCTGATTGCTCTGTGCCCATGTGTCATGCCAAAGCCACTCTGTGAGAGTAGGCAGAGCCTGCCCTTGATCTGCAGTGCCACACCCTGGCTTATAGGTCCCCAATGTCTCAGCTCACAGGTGGCATCCACCCTGCCACAGATGCTGGTAGCAGTGCTCTAAGACCTGCTTAACGTCCTTGGCGTTGCCTCGGAGACAGCTGTCTTCAAAAGCCCTCCTCTCGGGGGCACAAGTGCTCTTTCACCAACAAAAAACTTCCTTTTTTTCTCCCTCCTTCTCATCGCCCACAAAACCCCTGGGGTTCATAATAAAACCACTTTGAAATTTATCCTCAAGTGAAAGGTCTGGATCAAGTAGTGTTTCCAGAGTGACCTCTTCACTAAACTTCCAAATATAAACCTGCTAAAAAAAAGATAATTCAATAATCTCTCAGTTTTTCAGAATTTATTAAGATCTTTGATATATTTATTACGTCTGTTGATCTTCCAACAGAAAGAAAGAAAGAGGGCATTTCTTCATCTTCACAAGTAAATACAGAAGCAGATGTTTCCCTGACATAGGCGCAGTCATCAGTCCATGAATCAGAACTCAAATCTTCACATGCTTGTTTCAAGATTCTTTCAAAACTCATGTCATTCTCCATTATAACATAGTGCAAAGTCTTGAAGTTAATATTCATCTAGATATACGAAAAATACCCATGGCAGAGTGGACACCATGTGACGAGTAACTAAATAAATGCTTCCTACCTTCTTTCCTTAGAGCACTAGCCAAGATGTACCAATTTACTATTATAATATCTCAGGCAGATTCTTTAGACAAACTTGCATGGTATTGTATTAGTTTCCTAGGGTTGCTGTAACAAAGAACCACAAACTGAGCGTCTAAAATTGACATGAATTTATTCTCTCACTATTTCAGAGGATAGAATCTGAAATGGAGGTGTCAACTGGGCAATACTTTCACTGAAGCCTGTAGGGAAGGATTCTTCTTTGCCTCTTCCAGCATCTGGTCTTGTAAACAATCCTTGGTGATCTTGGCCTGTAGACCCAGTACTCCAATCTCTGCTTCAATCTTCACATGGCTGCCTTCTCTCAGTGTCACTTTTCCTCTTTCTATAAGGGCACTAATCACTGGATTAGGGCTCACGCAAATCCAGCATGACCTCGTCTCAACTTGGTTACATCTGCATTGACCGTATTTTCAAATAAGTTTACATTCACAGGGGTTAGGACTTAAGCATATCTTTGTGGGAGACCCCCTTCAATCCATGCGGGTATACAGTGCTATCATCTTATTACCTAATTTCTATAGAACTCGTGGGTCTCTGAGCAGGTAAGTCTCTCTAGGCAGGTTTCCCTTAATTTGGCCCAACAAGCACCTGCAGCAGAACAACCTGGGGGCTTTCTATACTGCAAACTCCTGGGCCTCACTGCAGAGCTATGGAACCAGAACCCAGAAACTGTATAGCAAATGAAGGCACCACGTGTCTCTTTGGGACAACTGATTTAGGGAAGTCCTCAGTTTAGTAAGAGCCACCAGGGATTTTGTAAATAATGGTAGAAAATGCATGCAAGTCCAGGCTCTCAGACCTCAAAATTTTACTTCCTTAGTGGATCGCTTTGCCTTTGATGCTCTAATCCAGGAGGCTACGTGATTATTTGCCACAAACCCTTGTGAATACCAGTCTTCCTTGCCAGGCACGTGTGTCTTTTCCAAGTCCCTGTGTAATGTTGTCCAGGTTGGCACTGCACTGACCCACACGGAAGTCCCAGCCTTTCACCAACCATTTGGTGCACCCCCACCTTATTCTGGGTCTTTCTTCGCACATCACCCAATGCCACCCAACTCTCTCACTCCCATGGAGGGAAGCTAGTCTGCACTTTAGTGCTTACAGCAGCTTCAGATTCTTATCTTATATACCATTTCTTCTGAGCATTATACCAACTGTCTATTAAGAAACGCTTTCAAACAGTTGAACAATTTCATTTTATACCTCTCTTTCCAATATATGATACTGACTTTGCCATTTTCATCTTTGTTGAAGAAATTGTACTATTATTGACTCTCTTCTGGAAAGATATGATCATTGTACTTGTTTTATGGATAAGTAAACTAGATTTTAAAACCAAGATAAGAACCAAGATTTGAACCCTGAAAATTTGCTTTATGTTGTTTTTTTCCCCTACCTTGCCTAGGAAGGCCAGTTCCAGCTCTTGGTCCTGGTTTCCAGGCTCCCCAGCATAAGGCTCCTCCTTTCTGCACAGCATTGTCTGCCATCACTATCCAGTCTTCCCTGTCCAAACTGTGCCCAAACTACATTTCTGTACTGTCAGACACTACTCACTGCCAGTTCCTGATCTCCCAGTACACACTCTATTTTGGCCACTTGCATGCGCTGTTTCATATTGTCATTATTTATGAACAAGGACAAGCTTGTGTTCCCATCACTCATCCTACAAGGAGGGCAGTCACCACAGAGTAACCAAATCTCAAGGAACAAAGCCAGCCCACATGGGGAATGGTCCTTGTGTAAATAGTGAAAACCCTCTACTGAGAGTCAAGAGCTTGCCTTCAATCCTTGGCTCTGTGACTCCTTAGAATTATTCCTGGATGTGTCAATTTAGTTGCCTGGCCTGTACAAAGAAGAGTTGGGCTACACAATTTCTGAAGCATCAACCAGATCTAACACTCCCTAAATCTAAGTCCTTCTTCTTCTGCGGAGGTCCTCCTATAACTTTAGCCAACACTGATTGCTTCTATTCTTGATCAAGTTCATACTTCAGTACTAAACATCAAGACCAAATTTGAGAGAAATACCATATTTTATACAACTTCTATATGGGGAGCAATGAAATTGTAGCTTGAGTGCCCCAAATGCTGCTATACCTGAGATATTTTGGTAGAAACAGAGGAACAGAATATTTAAAAACAAGATAGTTCCTGAAAATACAGAACATATGTTCAGTCCTCGTGGCATATACATTTTTGCTCTACATTTAATGCCTCTTTTTGTACCTTTATGTATACTTGCTTTTATTCTCTATTTTCAACATGTATAAATCTTAGCTCTATCATGAATAAATTCCTTGAGACTAGAAACTATCTTGAGTTATTTCTGGTTTTGTCATAGCTCTTAGCCCAATGCTCACAGGGCAAATCTAGTATATACATATATTTCTTGAAAACAACAAAACTAGAAATATAATCTAGAGTATGTGGATTACTTGATAAAGTAATTATGAACTTGATAAAGACAGTAAGCTACAACTCCAAGAAATGGATAATTTCATTCTGGTAGAGTTCAGAAAGGAGCCAACAGTAAAGTAGGTCAAATGTGTTACCTTAGATTTTCTATGTGCGTTCATTCACAGCCACCGAAATCTCGCTGTGACTTTTAATGGATCATCCATCTAAACCATAATTTTGTAATTAAATTCATTTTTTTCTTTCTTGAGAGCCACAATCGACTTGTATCCATGTCTAAAAGGGGTTACAAGAGAATTACCTCTTTCTATGTATAAATTTAAAGACACAGAAAGCTCCTGTGTTAAGACATTGTAAAGACCTCTATTCTATAACTTGCAAATTAAGAGGATTCTCATAAATTACCAAATCCACCTTCCTTATTTTCCCAGTGAAGAAATGTGAGCCAGGACTAAAAGGCAAATTGTCTGAGGTCCCAAAGTAAGTCTGAAGTCAGGACAGAGAAGGAAATTGTCGCTTGATTTTTAGGCTGGTGTCTTTTCCACCAGATACACTGAGATTTCTTCTTAAATAGTCCTATAAGGATATTTACATGGCTGAAGTTGTTTCTCAACCCACCCCCATCTTCTCGTTGTGATTTAGGTCTTAGGACCAAAGTGTAGGCCCCTAGTGAAAGGTTAGAATTTTATTCCAGAGTAAGGTGATTCACACATCTTGGTTGGCCCAGGACTTTACAGGTAACTAAAAATTGTATTGAGCTCTGCCTTGACATGCACCAATTCTTTTCGTACTCATTAAGTTCTTATTCAATGATAAGTGCCTGAGATTTCTTTGACACACACAGAGAGAAGAGAGTAACTACGAGCAGGGTCATAGCTTTATTTACAAAAGTTCTTACTCTTATTTTCAGAAAAAAAGTTTCTTCACTTGTCTACCCCTCCCAAAAAATTCCATTTCCCACTTCCAGCAGACCCAATACTGCTGAGGTCAAGGACATCCCACAGTGATAGTAGTTCATAGCACCACACAGCATCTTAGTCTCTACATGGACACCCTTCTTGGTCTCTTCATTCAGTGTCTTTTTTCAGTCATAAGAAGCACTAGAGTATTTAGTTAGCCCCTTGCCTTAGAATGTCCCCCTAGATCAGGTGTCAGCATACTATTTGTAGACCAGATCCAGTTCTGTCAGCTATTTTTGTAAATTAAGTTTTACTAGAGTGTGAACATGCTCATTTGTTTATGTATTGTCTACAGAAGAATCAAGTTGTATCTCAGAGACCATATGGGCCAGAAAGCCTGAAATAGTGACTGTGTGGGTGTTTGCAGAAGAAATTGACTGACCCTGAGATAAATCACCATGATCATAGATAAAATACTCATTAGTAGTGGAATTTCCTATCATCTTTACCAAGTGTATTGACATGGGTTTTTAATTTATTTTTGCTTTTTTATTATTTATGCCAGCAATATTGAGATACGTGGATGATAAACTTTTGGCAACTGAAGAATTGTAGCCAAGGGTCTAACAGAAAAGAGAGGCAGAGGGGGAACTGATATTCCTGATTAGCACTTTTGTAAGAAGCTCCTTCCCCTAAACTCGGGGCTGCATCAGGAAACACAGATCATAGTAGGGAATAGGCAAAGGGTTATTTTGTTGGTCATTGCCCCCCAAAACAGCACTGCTAATTCCCTCAGCCAAAATAAAATGATGAGATTAATTACAATCAGATGCACTCAGTATCCCAACAGATTATTAATTGATTGCACACAGGAAACCAGATCTTTTAAAGGAGAAAATGGCATATACAATAGAAAAGAATATTTTTTTTTAAATCCATGCGTTAAACAAGATAGTCATTTGTTTATTTCACTCTCATGCAAAAAATAAATAAATAAATAAGAGAAAGAAAGAAAGAACTGGTTGATGTCACTACAGTCTTCAGGGTCCCAGACTCCTGTGTTCTGCTTTTTCAACCTAACATATGGCTTCCAGCCACAATGTCATCTCAGGACCCATGGGAGAGTCTGTAGCTCAGGCTACTGTTTTCCACCTTGCAGTCTAAAAGAAGGAAGAAAGCTAAAGCAGTGAAAAGCATATTTCCCAGATGAGTCAGGCCATCAAAGAAGCCTTCTAGGAAATCCCTACAGAAACTTAGTTTCTGTAACTAAGTTCTGAAACTGCTTAGTTTCACTCATCATTGTCCAGAGAAACAGAACCAACAGGCAGTGGTAGATGGATGACTGATGGAGAAATACATAGACGAGGAGATTTACTATGGGAATTGGCTCATAGGATTGTACAGGTTTTGGGAAGTCCCACTATGGGCCATCTGCAGGCTGGAGAATGAGGGAAGACAGCAGTGTGGCTCAGTCCAAGTCCACATGATGACAACTAGGGAAGCTGAAGGTGTAACTCTCACTGTAAGGGCAAAGACCTGAGAACCTGGGATCATTGGTACAGGTCCCAGAGTGCAAACGCCAGAGAACCTGGAATTTTAATATCTAAGGGCAGGAGAAAATGGGTAGCCCAGTTCCAGAAGACAGAATTTACCTTTCCTCTGCCTGTTATTTCTGTGCACACCCTTAGCTAACCCTTTGCCCACACACACTAGGTGAGGGTGGATCTTCCTTAGACAGTCCAATGATTCAAACACCAGTCTCTTCCAAACACTCTCATAGATATATTAAAAAATACAACAGTTCACCTTTTCCACAGTTTCACTTTCTTTGATTTCAGTTATCAATCACCAAGTGCAGTCCAAAAATATTACACGACTACGTTGTGCTGGAGTCATTATTAAGTAAAGTAAGGGCTTTAATAATCACTGCAATACTGAGATATTCAACATGATCACCAGAAGGTTAAGTGACTGATGCCAATGCAGGTGAGTCAGAGTAGAAACATATGAGTTTTCTTCAGAAAGGTGTGCAATTTAAAACTTACAGATTGCAGAGAGGCCAAGGAGGTGGACTAGGAGCAGCCTTCATAGTACATAGTACTGTTCTCACAGAAAGGATTGAAAAGTCCCAGGCTCCACACTTCCCCTTGAGGATACTGCATCCAGAAGAGAAGGACTCTTCTGCACTCAGCAGCCCTCTGGACTGATAGAGACCTGACTCTGGCTGTATAGCTACATTGCTTTGGAGAAAAGGTATGGCTTGCCTGTATGCTCCAGATGGATGACCAGCATTATTGTCATATCCCAACCACAGAATGCTACTTTTGATCACAGGTCATATATGTAACTAAAGTCTCCCCCTTGTCCCTGATAGGTGGGGAGGGAGCAGGAAATCCCAGCATTCATGTGTACCCTGTGGGCAGATGATATGCACATCTTACAGCCACCACTGGGGGCCCTGGGCAGAGCAGGAGCTCATCCACTGCTGTGGCCTGGGTAATCCTGCTCATCTGTGTTTCCGACAAGACCTAGGCAGAGCACAGGCCTATAGCATTCAGAGCCCACTGCCCACTGCCAGGGCAGCTGGGTCACTGTTGCTGCCACCACCACTGCCTGAAAGGCCCCTGAATGGATGAAACCCAGGGCAACTGTGGCTTTTGGATATGAGCAGTGTGCATGCCACAGACCCATACCATCTTGCACGGGCACCCTGAGAAGGTCTCGGCAGAGGAGACTAGGTATACCATATCTTCTGTTTTGAGCTGAGAGAAGGGCTTCAGATAAGATGGCACCAGCATAAAAACATTAACAACAAGAAACAATAGTCTATCACTACCATCAAAGGATCACAGTAGCTCTCCAGAAATGAATTCCAACAAAAAGACATTGTTGAAATGCCAGATATGAAATTCAGAGTATGGATGGAAAGTTAAATGAATGAAATTGAAGAGAGGGTAGAATACCATCTGAGAGAAACAAACAAAACATTATCAGGGCATGAAAAAAAAAATCACTATAGAGATAGATTAACATGAGAAAAAAGATAACAAAGCTTAAATAAATGAAAGAGTCATTTAGGGAATTTCAAAATACAAAAAAAAAAAAAAAAGTTTAACAGACTAGATCAAGTGGAAGAAAGAAATTTCAGAGTTTGAAAACAAGGATTTGAGGTAACACAGTACAAGATGTAGAAGAAAAGAACAAAGAAGAATGAACCATCACTGAGAGAAATATGGAATTATCCAAAGCAAACTAATATAAGAATTATAAGTATACCTGACAGAGTAGAAAGAAAAAATAGTAAACATGGAAAATCTATTTGAGAGAATAGTAAAGGAAAACTTCCCTAATATCTAGATACAAGGTGGTCATCAAATACCTGGAAGATTCATAACAAATAAAACATCATCCAGACACATACTCATCAGTAAGGTCAAGTCAAAGTAAAGGAGAAAATCCCACAAGCTGCAAGATGAAAGCAACAAGTTACTTATAATGGAGAACTCATCAGATTAATACCATACCTCTTAGCAGAGACCTCTCAAGCTAGAAAGGACTGGGACCTATTTTTAATCTTCTTAAACAGAATAACTGCCAGTCAAGAATTTTGTATTCAACAAAACCAAGTTTCATAAATAAAGAAGAAACAAAGCGTTTCTCATACAAGCAAACACTAAGGGAATTTTTTTTACCACTAGACCTGCCCTATAGGAAATGCTTGTAAGTGTTCTATACACAGAAAAGAACAATCTATACCCATCGGTGTATAAACACCCAAAAGTTAAAGCTCACAACTCTTAGGTATCATTCAACATGATGAACATAACAGTAGCTCATTTACATTCACCATTGAACATAAATGATTTTCATGTTCCATTTAAAAGATAGAGACTAGCTGAATGGATGATAAAACACACCCCCAATATCTGCTGTCTCCAAAAAACCATCTAATCCACCAGGATTCTCATAGACTGAAGGTAAACAAATGGAGAAAAAAATATTTCACACAAATGGAAATCAAAAGCAATCAGGAGAAGCTGTTCTCCTTTGACCACAGGGAATGCAATAGCTAAAAATATTAGTATTTACCCTTTATGCCCATCATTTCACCACGCATTTTTTCCGTAGGGTGCTACCCTAGGGAATTTGATTGGTACCCGTATCCATGGCTGAGAGAGGGGATTGTTTCCAGTCTTGTTTTCCTGCCCAGAGAAAGGAGAGTCTGAAGAGGCCAGAAAGGCAAACATGTTGTGGGTTTGGATTTGTCCCATCCATCATACTTTTAGTCTCATTTGAACTCATTTCCCTCAAGTCAGAGGAGAAAGAGTCCCTTGTCAGTACCTTGGACGTGTGTTTCCACCCATCATTGCCACCACATGCAGAGGAGGCGCACAGTCTCCAGTTCCTCCCAAACGCTGCACAGCATCATTTGATGGCATTTCAGTGGAATGTGGTCACAGTTCCTGCCGGGTTACACTTGCTGTGCAAATAAGGAGCTAAAATTGATCCCTCGGCCAGGATGAGGGTGTTACGAGGTGAGGCTCCCTGAGTGGTGGGCTGGGAAGAAAGGAAAGGCATCACACTTCCTCAAATATCTCTGCTGTGTTCCAAGTGTGATTTCTGGGTGCTTTCCACCTTAGAACCCTTGTATGTAGTCTTTAAACAAAATATGAAAAAGTGTCCCCGAGTAACAAGATGCCTGGGGAAGCCAGAAAGATAGAGAGGACAGACAGACAGAACAGAAGCCCGCACAGCAACCCTGGCTGCTGCAGGAGGAGAGAGCTTCCTAGAGAGCAGGGCAGAGGAGGGGTACACAATGTGTTGAGGACAGGCGTGGTCTTGTCGGGAGATGGTAGTCCCAGGGCTGGTAACTGAGACCAGGACCACCACCTACCACCTCCAGCTCCTGCTTGACTTAAGTAGGGGCCTTGTAGGAAGACAGGGGTGAATAGCAACCTGCACTGTAGGGAAGAGACCAGATTAAGCCCTCACAGAGCTGGGGTATCCATGCCTGGCTATGAGTCACGATCCACTGTCTCCCTGCAACACCAAAGTTGCAGTGATGGCCTGGCTTTCTATAGTAGCACTTTGTGGTCTTTCTTTCCCAGTTATAAGAATTAAAAGAAAATAGGAGAAAGCTATACAATGCTATCCGCAGCAATAGTAAAGATCACTTTCCAGGGAAGCTTGAGTATTCTCTCTGGCGGGCTCTGGGCTCCATGACAACTGTCCCTTTTCCAGGTGACTGTATACAATGTGTTGAGCACACTTTTTTCCCCCAGTTAGAGGCTATGTCACAGCATGTTGACAGGAAATGCTAGATTGATGACCTGTGGGTTCCCAGCCCAAAATCTTATTCTATTTAAAGGCATTTTTCTGACATGTCTCACCTTTTGCCAAATGGCCTGGACCCCAAGGCCTCCTCCCAGCCTGTAGAGTCTGCAGAACTGGTTTCCCAGGATGTATCTGTAGGGACCTCCAGGGAGGCACAGGCCCTGCACTAACCGTATTCTCGGGGCAGTACCCCGTGCTCTCCCAGGCCCAGGAGGTCTGGACTAAAGGAGCAGGGAGAGCAGATCTGCGCCTGGAGCCCTCTTAGCTGCGGGTTCCAAGTGGTGTGGGGCCATCCCCACTGTGCTGCTCTGTCTTGAAAAGTGAGCCCCCACTTGTTTTGTTTTGTTTTGTTTTCCAGAGGAGATCAAACTTTCACTCTTTGCAGATGATATGATTTTATGCGTGGAAAACTCCAGAGCCTCAATAACAAAACTCTTAGAAGTGAGCCCCCACTTGTGAGAGATGCTGAACCCTGTGCAAGTCTCAACTCTGCTCCAAAGCCGCAGGCCACCCGGTAGTTAGCACAAAGATAACTTCCATTTCCTGTCTGACTCCTCCTAAATATGAACTAAGGACACTAATCCTAGCAGTAAGTAAATTGCTCTTGTCTGGATTATAATTGAACTGTTTTGCTGCAAGCATTGCACTTAGACAATCATTGCTCTAATGCAATGAGGAGCCAGAAAGGGTTAATTTGCCCCTGTAGTTCACTCCTTCCTCTCCGGAAGGAGCAGATGAAGAGGTAATTAGAAATGACTGATAATCTTATTTATAGTTCTATCGAGCTATAATTAAACATTATAGTATTTTCTCTCATTATTCCACTTTGGATATATCCCCAGAAAGAGAATTTGGAAGTAATAGACCAGAATCTTCTTCCTTAGGAAGCTTAGCGTCTTTTAAAGCATAAAGTTTCATTACTGGGGGGAAAAAGTTTTATGTAAATTATCAAGACTTGTTTCCAGAGTCCAGCGTAGCCTCCAATCACTGCTTGCCTATCCCAAGATGCTAGGACCACGGGAAAGTTCAGTTGCCCTGTGGGCTTTTCCTCAGCAACCAGGAACTAAGGCCTCCTTTGCAGGACTCAAGAGTTGTCTTCAAATAGGGATAAAAAAGCAAACCTAGACAATAATAAGAACAGCATTTAAGTTCATGTGTAAGAACATCTGAACAATGAGGTTCTACAGAAAAATGTTGACTGTTCAGTAATACATAAAACAGACATATGACCTGTCTTTGCTCACAGTTTGAGTGGGAAGAACAGACATTTAAATCATGTTTTTCAACTATTGCAAGTGGCATGGGTGAGGGAACACTCCATGGGAATAGACAGCAAGGAGTTAGGTAACATGCCTACAAAAGGTAGTGGGGGACAGTCTCCCTGAGGAGGTGACTGCCATAGCAAGAGGAAAAAGCATGTGTAAAGACTTAGGGTAAAAATAAGAGATTTCCCCCATCCTGGTCCATCTGAAGAAGACTGGTCAAGAAGGAAAATCCCAGGAATTGTTGTTGAAGAGAAATGTTTTCAAGGAGCAACTGGTCAACCACTTGTTGGAAATGTTGTATTAGGAATGTGCATGTAGGTTACTGGGTAGAACTAAACTTTATGAACTTTTCCAGCTTGGGGATGCTTGCCTGTAAGAGGGGCTTACGTCATAGCAGGCTGCATTTCGGCTCTGGTGGCCAAAGAACTACAAAGCCTACCCCATGCCTTTGCTTGGCGTGCAGAGGGCACATCCTGTGCTCTTCCCCTCAGTTCCCCCCTAGCTCAGCCGCCCCTACAGTCTCCTGGGCATTCCTCCTCCATGCTGAACTGGAAGTGGCCTTTCTAAAACCAGATTTAATTATATCATTTAAATAAATAACTCCCCGTAACCTACCGAATGAAGGGTGAGCTAATAACCAAATTCTTTCTTGACTTCATCTCTTGCTGGTTTGGGCTGTGGAGATCTAAACCACTCATAATTTTCTAAACTCCACGTCACCCAGCTCTGTCCTTAAGCACTTTTTGCACCTTTGTTCCTACAAAAGATACCCCCAGTTTGCTTCTGACTGCCTCTGAAAATCTTCCTACACTCCGTCCCTCCCTCAACTGGGAGATGATACTGATGCCTTTACCTTGCTTTCTTGTCTACCCTCTTCATAGACACAGATTCACTTCCTCACAGTTCTGTGGACCACAGTTGCAAGCCCACTATATTTCCCACAGGCCCACCCAGGTTGGGCATTGCTGTGGGTGCTGGCAGGAAAATATCCATGTCCATAGAGCACTCTTAGCTCTTGGTCTCTGCTTTTGTTCTGCCCTGTGCCTAGAACACCCTTCCCTCATTTCTTCACCTAGATATCTGGTTTTGACAATTCAGCAATCAGTTTAAAATGTTATTGCCAGAGACTATAAACAACCAGCATGAACTAATTATTCCTCCTCTTCACTCAGTGTCTATGTGACAAATACATCCAAATTATTTGTGAGTGTGTGCATGATCCCCACTGTAATTTATGTCTCATTGAATTTTTTATATGCCTCACACCATCACTCTCTGCCTGACATTCAACAGGCAGCCCCTGAATGAGACTTTTGAACTGAACCAGGAAAATAACAAAACAGAGAGTGACTTGTAAAAGACAATTCACGATTCTCCAGTCGTAGCCAATAGCATGCACTAAAGGCTTTGAACTTGTGGGCTTAGCCCATTTGACCCCTGAGCCACCACAGCTTGGATCAGAGGTCCAATTGGGCGGCCTGAACCAAGTCTTTTAGGCCTAAACTCATTCTCAGTACTCATTTACATGAACCTCTTTGAGGGTACTTGTTGCTTTCCATTGGTGTATATTCTTTTCTTCATATATAGCTCTTTATACCTAAAATAGAAAACTCACTGATGGTTAAACACAGCACATAGTAGGCACTCAATGTATCATTGTTGAATAAATGTCTTTTGCTGCATTTGCAACCATTCTGTATCCCTGTGTTGTGATCAAATTCAGTGTAAATCCCAATCTACAGTTGTCTAGCATGCAGTGAATCCCAGGGCTTGCTATGAGGACATATATGGATGCTAAACCTAATACTCAGATCATAAGCAAACAGAAGCTTAGCAATTTCTCAGAGACTTTTGCGAGAGTATCAGAACTACATCATTTTAACATTGAGCATGTGGCTATGTTTTTAAATGTTGGCAGATAGAGATGCACTTTAGAATATAAATACTTATTTTAAAAATAATAAGACTGATTAAATTCAAATAAGCAATAACAATAAACACTCTCACATGTATATAAAATAACCATCCTGAGATTCAGTTCATACGAGGATTTATTCAACCTTAAAGGATTATGTTAAAACAGAAATAAGGGTAGAATGTATTGTATATGAAATACTAACTTGCACAGTTCACTTCATACCATGATAATGTTAATGATGACTGACATTTTTTACCTGTATAGGACTTATTGTATAGATGATTATATCGTGGGTGCAAATAACCATATAATTGCTCTAATGTGAGCTTACTTTTAGTCACACTACCAAGGTTTGATCTTGAACAACTCACCAGACCATTATCCAAAAGAGAACTTATAAAATGATAAATTGGACTATTAGAACCCACTTTACTCTTGGTCATGGGCAATAAAAGTTGGATTTCATTTGATGAGACAGGAAGAAGACTGGAAATCCTGCCTTCAAGGAATTTCATATGCTTCATTTATGGGTTACAGAATGCCAAAGAACATGGCATTCAATCTTGATTTTTTAAAAACATCACCCATTAATTGAGTCAAAAAGAGAAAGCTATTCCGTGGTAATGGAACAAATAGTTACCTTTAAAATTTGGATATTTTCTAAATAGGACCAGAAAGTTTCCTGATTCACAATAGTTATCTATTTTATTTTTGTTTGAAACCTTATGTATATCTATTTTTTTTTTAATTAGGCATCTTGTATATGTGTCCATATTTGAATGTAATCCATTTATATTTATTGTACTAATAATGTGTAGTATGTCTTGCAAAATATGTATTTTTTACTTCATGACTGTTCCCTTTTGAGCTTTTCAGTTTTTTTGCTATGTGGAAACTGTTTATTAGCCTTTTTGCAATCTGATAATTTTGAATATATATATTCTGTTATTAGTTATGCTGATACTTAGTTCAAAAGTAAATTTGAAAATGTTCCAGTGTACATTGTTCTCTCAGAAAAGTAGCAGTGTTGTTGTAGATTCTTTACCCAAAAACTAAAATAAAGAAATGAACATTATTGTAATGTTCCTCCTTTATTCCTTCCCAGTTACCCAGGGGATGATTCTGATGTTTATGATAATCCTTATTAATTATAATTATTAGGTACGTTATTTCTATGCTGCTCCTCTTTTTAATGCTATTAATCAATTTTTAAATCATATTTACAACAATTATTAGAGTTAACTCAATTAGACTCATTATCATCTAGCTTCCTTAATATTACTACTTCCTTACTTCAGGCTTTTTAACTTTAACTTGTTTATTGGTCAGTTGCTTCATGTCTTTGAGCACATATGCAGGTGGTTTATGGATGACCTATTTCTTTTCCCATAGTAAATTGTTATTCGGAAGTCTCTCTTCTTCTACCTCTTGATCTTAATGACTCATTCCTTTTCTTTTTCCACTGCCTTAAAAAGAATCCTTTTTCCTCATGTTTGAGTGATCACAGAGTTCTCCATACTTGAAGTTTGCCAATATTTACAATGCAGGGAATTACTTGTTCCCATTAATAATAATAAGAACAAAGTCAGAATCTTCCTCTAATCCCAATTAAAAGGCAGCTTCATTGGCAGAACTCTCTCTGAATTTTGAGTCTTTAAAAATCAATTTATAATATGACCCCTTGGAATTGATGAGGGTTCTGCTTCCCCAGACTAGTCATCTTCTATAGAAACACACTTTATTCAGAGATGTATTAGTCTGTATTTCTCTCCTTTTGGATGCAGGTGTATGCTGCAATTCCCACAGCATGCTCTTCTCACTCCTGTCCTGTCTCTCCCACTTATCACCATCACCATCCCATACCTGCATTCTGACCATTTCTGGTCTGTTTCATTACCCAAACAGAGCTCCTCAAATGGATAGCAAAAGAGACATGCTAATGAAAGGCTTTGGTTGGGCAAAATGACTTTAGCCAGGGTAGAAAGCAGTTTGCCTTACCATTAAATTGGTGGGGATCCAGAATTCTAGAATGTATAACTCACTAAGATGGGTGAACATTTCCTACATCCTTCTGCTTGATCCAGCTTGTCTCCGTCAGGCCCCATCTAAGCTTTAGCTGGTAGAAATTCCTCCCGGCATCCAGCAAATCATTAGTCTGTTTTCCTAATTTCCGGTTCTGTAGTAGCTTTTATCTCCCACTCCACTTCCATAATGACTTCAATAAGAATGTGGGAAGGCATATAACATTCCCCCACCTACCTGCCTTCTCATGGGGGAAGTTCATCCTCATAGGGAACTGGCAGAAGAAACGTTAGTGGGGACCCATATTGAAAGAAAGGTTTGCCCTCTTGATTTTCCTTTATAGTGGTGGCAACCTGTGTAATAATAATAATAATAGGTACAAATAGGACACTGATTTTATGATCCTGTCCCTTTCTACTGACCATCAAAGTTGGCAAGAGTCAGTGTCTAGAGCAGTGATTTTTCAACTGGGTTGCCGCAGCACACTGCCGTGAGTGGATCTTAGGTGTGCTGGAAAATTTTTTAAGGATCATTAATTAAATTATTTTCAAAAGAAGTTCAAAGCATGGTAAGTATATTCTTTTTCTTACTCTTTTTTTGTTGTTGTTGATCAACATAACATAAGTGTGCTGTGGAAATTTAACTATAGGTTCAGGTTTGCCACGAGATTGAAAAAAGTTAAAAGACACTGGCCTAGAGAAAGCAATCATCTCACAGCAGGGGCATTTCTCAATAAAGGGGAGTTCACCAAAGCAACAGCTGGTCTAACAAAGCAAGGCTGGTGAAGGCAAAGCACAGGGGCCACTGGAAAAGGGTACATGTCTAAGGAGAGTGCTCAGTGCCAGTGTGAGGCAGTGGAATCAAGTGCAGGGCACCAGCTCCACCTCAGAAAATGACATTACACGTGCAAAATGCTTGTGATGGTACCTGGCCCGTGGTGTGGGCTCATTCATATTAGCAGTTGTTATTATCCACACCCACACATCTGAAACACAGAGAGATCAGATGTAGACAAAGCAAATGACAGCTAATAGATATATTTTTGAACAACCCTTGCAGATGAGAGAGGGAGCTAACATTCTAGGGCCAGTGGAGGAGCCCAGGCTCCAGAGAGGAGAGCTGTTGAGGCCGCAGGGGCAGAAGCCCCAGGCTAGACTTCAGGAGTCTAGTGTAGACTCAGGCACACTCCCTCAGGACAGGAACATTGCCTTATTTTCCTTGAAATCACTGTATTTCCTGTATCTAGCCTAGAGACCTGTATGTGACAGGCATTTAAAAAATAACTAATTGAATACAATAGGATCAGGACAAAGCTAGACCAGAGAAGACCAGAGGCCCCAGGAAAGCAGAGATGAAGCCTGAGTAGAGAGTCACAGTATTAGTGTCCCCAATCCTGGCTTATGCTGTTTACTCAGCTCCTTGATGGTCCTGTTGAGGTACTTTCCATATATTACCTTCTTTTCAATTCTCACCTCCAATTCCACTTTTGAAATGAAGAAACTGAGCCTTAGAGAAGATAAGGGGTGTGTTCAGTCTCCCTTGGCCACATGTGGTCCAGCCGCAGCATGAAGCCAGGCTGACCTTACCCTAACCACCCACCTCCCAAAGCCTCTGGGCAAGAGTGCAGAGGCTGGGAAAAGAAACCCAGCACAGAGGGGGCGGGGGGCCTCACACAGTAAGGCTCAGGTCAGAGAGTGGGCTCGAGCTAGCAGGAAAGGAAGAATGCTGAGGGGCTGCCCTGGAGACCCATCCCTGGGCACAGAAAGATCAAACGGCAGCTTAAGACCCAGGTGAGCCCACCTGAGGCCACTTGCTGGGCCAAGCCTCAAATGCTTTGATCAGATCGTAGCAGTCACCAGGCATTGAAATAATTGAGAGAATAAAATATTCCACTTAGTCTTTTTATTAGCCAATTGCAGCATCCAAAAGGGCAATTACCTTGACAGTCACAAGGAAAACTGTGAATTTGGGCATTGCTGGGTCACTGCAAGGAAGGAGATGACACACAACCTGAATGTGACTTTTATCCTCATATGATCTGAATTCACCCCAAAGAGAAGTCATATTTAAACAAAAATACATTGACTGTTGCAATGGAATGTGCATTATGCATCCTAAATGAAACCTCCTGCATTTCACCTCCCGAATGACTGTGGTTATGAGTCTGACCTTTCTGGATGATGACTCAAGAAAGAAAGGCCAACAAGTGAGCTGTCATATGCGTCTCTCTGAAGTGATGCCCATTTGCAATTTGAAGAAATCTTGTAACGCTGGATGGCCAGGAAGTAGCCCAAGACGATAGAGGCCGACAGAAAGGCATTGTCCTTGCACTCCTTACTCTCATTGGACCTGAGGGGCCATCAAACTGCTGATGGACAGGAGTGGAAGTCTGTGGGCAGTTTTTCGCTGAAGGAAAAGCTTTTGCCAGTGAGGCCAGCCATGCTCCAGGGCCACCAGAGGTCCCAAAATCGCCCCCACAAAAGGAGAGACTATCTTCCCAGTTGCAAAACATGTCCTGCCCACTGGTCAGAGTCCCTGCCCACTGCCGAGAGAGATGTGACAGAGTTGATTTGAGACAACACTTGGTCTACAACCTTCACACCCAATCCACCTGTCCACAGCTGCCACTCTGGAAGAAGTCTCACTGGCTTGCTGGGGCTCCCTCACATCTTTCCAGGAGGGAACGTAGGGCAAAGTTGGCAGTCTTGGCCAGAGAGAGCTGGAGAGTGCAGCATCTGCCTCTCGCCCATCACATAGTGGGAGGATGTGTCCTCAGGGTAGAGCTCGAAGCAGCCAGGAAGCCACTGTTGGGTGGAGGCAAGGGCGGACTACTACAGACCCTACACCTGCCGCTTTTCACAGGATATGTCAGGGCTGGAGAATTTGGAAACAGGGTTTTACAAAACCAGGAACTGAAGCCCAGAATTTTCATTTGGGCACATAGGGTCTTAGAGAGTCTGACAATTAAGTTCGCGAACTCACCCTGGAAAAAGTGCTACATACCTCACTGCTGAATAGCACTGTGGTCACCTTCACAGGACTCACCTTGGGAAGCTGTGCCCTAAGGCCAGCACCTAGTCCACCCTTCAAACCAATTTGTGAATTCCTTTTCTGGAATGACCATGAGAGTTGTCATCATATTACTCTTGATGTCGAGGATGTCATCAAAATGTCTTCCTTTCAATATTTCCTTTATCTTTGGGTAAAGAAAAAGTAACTGGGAGCCAAATAAGGTGAGCACGGAGGGTGTTCCAGTACAGTTATTTGTTTACTGGCTAAAACCTCCCTCACAGACAGTGCCTTATCCTGGTGCTACAGCCACAGCTTTCTCTTGCCAAGATTTTAGTTTAGATTTTTCTAACTGTTTATCAATGTTTGCTTGGTTTGCTAGGCTTCTCTAAGACGATTTTGATACACAATTTGACACATTTTTGCAATGTTTTTGTCAGTTCTGCTATCACTGGCTGCCCTGACTTCTCTTCACCAGCGACGCTTTCTCTCTTGTCAGAAAGACGTTTAATCCACCTGTGCATTTCCATTTTCCTCATGGAATTATCCCCATAAACTTGGATTAACACGTCTCTGATTTCCCTTCCACTCTTGCCAAGTTTAACAAGAAATGGAGTATTTGATTGTTGCTCGAATTCAAGCTCTGACATTCTCACAATGGCACACAAAAACACACAACACCAATAATGAACACCACTTAGCAAGACAACGCCACACATTGGCATAAACACAGCTGTGAGACCCCGATACACCAAGGTCATGAAATGGTACCAAGTTGTTTGTACAGTGCTGCCAACATAAAGGCATGGTGGCAAGTTCTTTGAACTTAATTTTCAGATCCTATAGGCATTCAGAGTCCTACAATCTGGGTAACCAGAGTGGGGGTTACAGCAACCCAGAGGCCAGTGTGTCCTCTCCATGAAGGTGGTCTGACTAACAGCAAAGCTCAGAGAGATGAGGGCCCATACAAGGTAGCACTGCCAGAGGGGCCAGAACAAGGGGGCTCCAGCCAGCTGCGATGAAGAGAAAACATCAAAGTGTGACCCAACTGGACCTAAACTTCATGTCATAAATGCAGATTCCTCTATCCCTCCCTGGGCCATGAAAATTAGTGTGTTGGGGATTAGCCCAATTTACAGAGAGAGGGCCGAACTGGGAGGAAAGATGAATCCAAACCTATCTCATCAGAGGTTCCCTTTATTTCCCCAGCCTCAGCACAGGCCATTGCTGGGTTCCCATAGCCTCACCTTTCTCAACTCCAGAGGAGCCAACTGCAGGCCACATTTGCTACTGCCAAGAAAACAACCACAGGCCCAGAGTTGCTGTCGCAGTTCTGAGAGGATCAAAAAATTATTTGCATCCTAAACTTTCCTTCGGGTATGGAACAGAGTTAAGTTCTCCTGAGATAAACCAGGATCTCCTGCTGGTCACCAAAGGAGCCAGGCCCATAATAAATACCCAACAGAAAGTCCTTCAATGAAGGAAGCTATGATGCTCCAAGTCACAGACCACCTCTCTCCTCCCCATGGGGTGGCCCAAGGTGTGGGATAGGTTTTTGGCTCCCCATTTTATGCGACCTGCCCAGTATCTGTTTTCTCTAGGACAGATGATCTTCCCTAACCCATAGACTATTTCATTAAGGCCCTCATGAACTGTTTCTGTTCTCTCAAAATCTGGTTCTTATTCCACTTGCTCCTGGCCGCTGACTACAGGTAGAATAGCACAAAACAGGAACAGCACCCCTTTTCTGTAAGGGTCAGGGAGTAAGTGTCTTTGTGGACCTCGTAGTCTCTGCTGCAACAACTCAGCTCTGCTGTGGCAGCACCACCGAAGCTACAGACAACAAGGAAATGGATGGGTGCAGCTGTGTTCCAATAAAACCCTAATTACAAAAACAGGCAGTGGTCTGGAATGAGCCATGGTTTGCCAACTCCTACCATAGATATTAAAAGGGAAGGCTCTAAAGAGGGATGGTTCAGTTAAAATTCAGTTTCCAACAGTTGCCTCACTGAGCCGCCTTAGTCAAATTACTTAACTTTTCTAAGAGAAATTTCTAAGTAGTGAATTGTGCTCTCCTTACAAGGCTTACATGAGATTCAAACATACATAGTGCTTAAGAAAGTTTCCAAGCATTCAGTGAACAATCAATAACTGATAGCTTTTATTCCTACGGACAGTGACAATTCTGCCCAGCCTCCCCCAACTGGCTGCTGCCTGCCCCAGCAGCCTCCAGGGGTCCCATGTGCTAGCCTTGCTCCCCCATGCCTGAGTTTTCTCCACTCTCAGAACATTGTTTTATTGATTGTTCAACTGGCTAGAGGCATCCTCTGTGACTCAGCCAGTCACCTGCAATATTGACCAGGGTTCCTCCTGCCTCCCACTTCCTGTATTCACCTATGCTGCCACTTGGTGCCAGCATGCCTAGCTTCTGCCCCTTTTTGACAATAAAACAGGGCTAGAGGAACTATTTTGACATCATCTTCCAATATTAGTGCTTTCCAATAGTATTCTGAGGAATATTCATTCTGGGAAGCATTAACCCTTTTGATTCTGTCAGACCTGGTCTGACATAATAGAGGGTCTTTGTTTATAAACAAAACCCAACAGAAACAGTTTAATTATTTTTTGTAACCTAAAATAGATAATAAAATTATCAGGTGAGTACATATTTTTTTTTCTCTTTTAAAGCCATAGGATAATTACAAGTAATCCACCCACCTCTTTTCTGCCCCAGATAAATAAGAACTATAAGTATCCTGGATTAGAAAGAGTAAATAAGTACTTGCAAAAGGGAAAAGTGGCCATTTGGGGACATAGGGAGGGAGAAAGTTTAATGTTTTTCTTTCCTATAAGACTTGCCAGGGCTTTCCATAAGCTAATATGCACTGCTCGCCTTCCGAAGAAGAATCAAAGCCCTCGGCAGCATTTCCAAAATTTGTTTCAGTCCAGCACAGTTTTCCAGGGCCATCACACACGATCAGGATTCTGAGGAATCCAGTCTAGGAATGCAGCCGTGGACACAGGGCCATGTATCTCTGCTGTCCGCGGTGATCGATGGCAAAGGTTAACAGAGTGTGCATGCTAGAGAAATCTTTAAAGTCCTTCCCGTTGGTGATGTTTGTGTTCATTTCTCATCACGACTTGCTCAGCACATTTGTAGGATGGGCCCTGCTCTCCCTGTTTGCCCTGCTCGCCTACCTCTGGGAGGTGGGCTCATTCCCTTCTGTCAGCAGACCAGCCAGATCTATAAAGAATTCCCTTGGTTCGTGAAATACAATGCCCCTTCCTTCCTGAAGCCACCCAGTCACCCCACTCTGGACCTTTCCAAACGTTCTCCTCTTTGACTCTTAAAAGAAGTTCAAAGCAGCCCACAATTCATGTCAAATGAACTGCCCTGCAGTTTCCTAGTTTGTCCCCATGGGCTCCTTCATAAAACCGAGGCTTTATTGGTCTGAGTCATCCCGTCTCCATAGGGGCCTTTGCTGAACTCGGTGAACCTATTTAAACATCCCCCGGGCTTCTCCTGTTTCCCTCAGCTCCATTTCCGTGTGCCCAGAGCCTGGTGGGGCTGACCTGAGGAGGCACTGTGGAAATGCTAAATCTTTCTAGCAATTCCCAGGGCTGCTGTCTGCATCCTTCACCCTCCGTCTGCGTCCACACGGGCACAGCCTCTGCCCTCAGCTGGCCAGGTGGAGTCTCTCACTTTGTCTGGGGGTGGGGGGGTGGGGGGAGCTGACCAGAGACCTTATCCCAGAGGCAACCTCCACTCCTGCCATCAGGCTCCAATCACTCACTGACAAGTGGCTTTTTTTCATTTTCTTTACTGGGAATCTGTGGTAAAAGAACATACACTCAAACAATGCCTGGGAAGCACCTTGAAGTCTCCTGATGAAAGGCGCTATGGAGGTGCTACATATCATTATTTCTACAAACCCGGGAAATAATAGCTTGTTGCTTCATCTAATTCCCCTGAGTGGGCTCGGGCTCTGTAATTACCTGGGTTATAGGGCACTTGCTCAGAAGGCTGCCTCCGAAGACACAGGCAGCCAGATGGCCCCGACGGGGTTTCAACAACATGTTCCCCGATGTTCATTCAGGCGTATCTGCTGTGAGGACGACTTCGGGATGAGAGGGTTAAGCCACATTTTTAATATGTGGAAATCGACTTTAATAGGAGAATCTACAAACCCAGGAGGCAAGTTCATGCCAGTTCCTCCCTGTGGTCCGAGGGCCTATGTGGAGGGAACAGATGTCTGTCTTTCTCAAGCAGGGGCCAAGGCGCTAGAAGGACGATGGGGGTTGGGAGATAAGGAGTTCTCACCCTCTCAAGGTGGAAGGCAGGCTCGAAGTTGGCTTTCTCCCTTTTTTTTTTTTTTTTTTTTTTGGCAAATCTACTTCTCTCTTCTCATTTGCAAAATAAGAGGGCTGACAAAGTCCACGGTCGTTCTTCCAGGGACCTTTTGTGACCACTCCGTGGGTCAGCAGAGAACCCGCTGGAGTGGGGAGCTGGGGGTCTCGGGCATCGGCCCTGTCCACTATTAGCCATTTATACGTGAGGTTGCATTTGGGGATGGGAAGGTTTCTTCCCCCCGGAAATGAGGCTTTTTACTCTTAACTTCTGCCATCCCCTTTCTAAGCATCTCCATTCAGAGGCTTACCCCAAAGCCTGGATGTTTTGCTCCCAGGCTTTATATTTACTGAATTATAGGTGAAAATTATAAGAATGTGATTGGGGGACTAAAATAAGGGTATGTTTTGGTTTTAAAAAACATCTTTACCATTTTTACCTGGTAAAAATAGACTTCCCCCTATCAGCGTGGGGGTTGTCAGTGGCATTCATTGGGATTCTGCCTCATTCCTGTTGTGGTCAGACGTGTTTCCCTTAGTTTATTTCCACTGTTCCCCGGGCCAGCCGCCCCCAGCCCAGCCCAGCAAGCCCAGTCCCAAGCCAGGAATCACTGGCCTCACAGAGCTTCCAGCGCTGCGCTCCTATCCCAGTGTCTGCTGAGTTTCCCTTTTAAAGGGCTGCCCCTGCCTCTCCGTGGTCCTGCACCAAGACTGTCGTGCCCAGCCAGGCTGCAGCGCAGGTCCCCAGCATGGAGGCCGCCTGCCCCTCGTCTCCTCCCCTTCCCGGGCCTAACCTCTGAGCTCCAGCTCTGCCAGCCCCGCCTAAGCGCTTCCTTCTGAGCCTCAGCATGGGAGCCGCCGACCCCTCTGCCCTCCCTGAGCTTGCACGTCGGCCACTCTGACCTGTGTGTATACTCAGAACTTGTGGAAGTGCTGCTCTGATCGGGCCCTGCGTCTCCTCCTCCAGTGTCCCCAAGGGTCAGCAGCGCTTTGGAAATGATGGCTCCCAGGGTGCCCTGGAAAAGACCAGGAGGGCTGAAGCCGGGCTTTCCCGAGGACTCTCCCTGAGCCCTGGAAGTGCCCAGCCCTGTCCACTAAGGTCCCCTGTGGATCTTTCGGCTCCCCTCACTGCCACGGGGCACACGAGGCCCTGGGCGCCCGGCAGGCAAGGTAGATGGCACACACAGCCCCCTCTGCAGAGCTGCAAATCCCTGAGGAGGGACAGGAGTGACCTCACAGCGGCTGATGCTGGAAGAAAGTTGACTTCCTGAGAAGCTCTTCTTCCTGGCCTAAAACGCTGTTGTACCCCGCCATGGGACACCCCTCCCTCTGCCAGGCCTCCTTTGACTGGGCCATGGAGAATGATGTCCTCCAAAATGCCTTCCTAAATCTCATTTGGGCTAAGGCCCCAACTCAGTGAGGGGCCCATCCCTTGCTGAGGCCCGTGACAAGGCCATTGGTTAAGTCGTTTCAGAGCCGCAGTCTGACCCCACGCACGTCCTTGCTATTTCCCTGCCTTCCTCTCCTGTCCCCAGCTCCAGGCTTCCCCCACTAGATTTCTCATCAGGGCCTTACAGCAGAGCTTTCCTCTCTGATTCCTTCCCTTTAACAGGGCCTGCCACGGCCCATGGCAGCAGAGTCAGAGCAGCATCTGGCTGGGGCTGGTCTGCGGAGATCTGGAATCCAAACAGTCTTTAAAGAGTTATGACTCCAGGAACTGTGGATGGCAACGTTTTCTATTATTAACAGTTCCAACTTTCCCATCTGGCTGTTTTCAGAATGAAAGCTGGAGATTACTGTCAGCATTAATTACAATCAGGTGTACTTTTCTTCTACTCCATTTTGCCCCAATGGTTTCTCACACAGCAAGAAATCCTTAAAATGCATGTCCTTTGAAATGTGGCACATAAATCCTTGTTGCTGGTGAGAGCTGCTGTCAGCCGGTTGGATCTAGGTGAACCTCATGAAGTTCAGGGAAGCTTCCTCAGGTTTAGAGACGTCCCTTGGATCTTCAGGACAGGAAATGTCAAGAGAATCAGCTTCCTTGCAAGATTTCTGGCACTTCCCGCTTCTAGTTTAACCAGAGCTACCTCAAGAAGAGTTTCTGTGGAATGTCTGTTTTCAGGGCCTCAGCTGAATCACAGAAGGCAAAGCTTCAAAGGAAGGAAACCAAGTAACCAAGTGCCTTGAGTTTCAGTCTACCCAGTCCCTCAATTCCCCAACCAGATTTCTTTCCCCTGTGGCATCTTTCACATTCTCCCCCTGCCACCCCTTGCCCTGTTTCTAGCCAATGTCTGAAAAATGTTATCTAGTTCTGGCATAGTTTTTCCCTCTCTCTTTGTCCCTATAGGCACGTTCCCATACTAGTTTTGGATTTTATGGACACTTCTTTTCATTACACTCTTTATTATTTTTCTCTGCAACTATTAATTTTCAAGATGAATGAAATGTGAGGCCCATTCTCCTTTTATAAAGACCTTTAGATTTAATTCACCTAGGCCATTCTGGCATTTTAGTTATCTCTCTGAAGAGCTATGCTATTGAAGCCACAGCTTTACCATTGCTAATTGGGTGACCTGGGCAAGTTCCTTAGATTTGCTGACCTTCTGTTTTCTCATCTGCAAAATGGGGCTGCTAAGGGGACTAGGAGATACAATGACAACTCAGCACTGGCAAGTGGCAGGTATTATTTTATTGTATTTTTTGAGTATTAACTCCCAGTTAACACCCCATGATTTGAGGCATCAGAAGAAGGAACAAGGGAAAGAGTCCTGAACATTTGTGAGAGGGTGGATCTCTTTCTTTCGGAGGGCAGAGGAAGGGATTGTTGCTATAAGCCCACAAGTGTACGAGTGGTATAAAATCACCACTGTTTTTAACATCACTCTCTTTTTTTTTCACGATGAAGCCTAATCTTCATGGGTTCCACTTGTCACATGTGACTTGTTGCATTTTCTAATGGAACAAGCTAGCTGGCCTGTGGTTTGGTTTTTACAATTGCAATGTAATTGTTCCACTGTTTGAAAATCATTAACCTACAAATTTTGTCCCACTCCCACTTTCCCCTGACACGCCACCCACAAAACAATAAACTTGGAAAAAAGAAAAAGGAGGGGAGAGCAGATAACTTTGGAAGAGTCCAGCAGAGTAAAGCTTCTTTCCTTAATAAAAACTGAAGAGAGGAATTTGTCCTGACCACATTGGTTGTGCTGCTAATTCAGCCCTGGACATACTTCCTCTAGAGCACTGCTCCAGCGTCACTTGCCTCTTGGGGCTGCATAGTGGTGCCGGTTCTGCCTCAGTCCACCCACCCTTGGCTTCCTCACCTCAGCTGCACGGAGACCTTCTGTGATGGGGTATTTACCACAACTCCCCATAGAGTTCCTGTAGCTATCTTTCAGAGTAATTTTCCAGCTGCGTTTCATAATTTCAGTAGAATAAATGAAGTTTTTGACAGTTAATTTATTTCCCTGATATATCTCAGATGTCTCTTCAGACAAAGCTCTGGGTTAGTCCTGTTGGTTGTCTTGAATCGGATATGAGGTGAGAACACTTCCTGGACTCCCATTATTGAGAGGAGCATTAATTGTATTTGCACACAGTCACAGAGCTCAATGACCTTCCGAGCTCCTAATTTTTCTACTTCATTAAACTCAATAGGTGTGCTGAGATTCATAAATGAGACAGTTATGAATGCGTTCACAACCACGTGGCTCTGTATAGTCAGTATGCTCAGCACTGTGCTGGCGATTATACAGAAATCCATCCCTTACAAGCAAAATTAAGGAAGGTGTGTAATATAGGCAAATGCTTAGGTCAAACACTGTATTATCTGGATTTTAAATGTGTCTTTACGAGTCAGCAAGTCCTATTTCTTTCCATGCATTCTACACTTCCTTTTTGTAATTTTTATTTTATTTTATTTTATTTTATTTTATTTTATTTTATTTTATTTTATTTTATTTATTTTGAGACAGAGTCTCACCCTCTTACCCTGGGCAAAGTGCCTTGGTGTCATAGTTCACAGCAACCTCAAGCTCTTGGGCTAAGCCCTTGGGCTATCCTCTTGCCTCAGCCTTCTGAGTAGCTGGGACTACAGGCACCCTCCCTGGTGCTCGGCTAGTTTTTAGTAGAAATGTGGTCTTGCTCTTGCTCAGGCTGGTCTCCACCTCCTGAGCTCAAGTGATCCACCTCCCTCAGCCTCCCAGAGTGTTGGGATTACAAGCGTGAGCTACTGTGCCCAGCCCATTCTGAAATTCTGAAAGGCATGTCTCCATTTTAAGAAACAGTAGGGTAAATGACAGATATCCTGAGGTCAACAGGACCCAGAAGAAAGATTGTGGGTTGAATGAGTGAACGAACACATAACTCTAGGTGTGACTGCTATCATCTTCTCTTTCCCAAATCCATGCCCTAGATAGCTCCTGCATAGGAAAGTCACAGTCATCCCTGGGAGACTGCTATTTTTGGGCAACCAACCCCAGGCTGCCCCAAATGTGTGGCCACCTTCACTTCAGAATGGTGTCCCTGCAACAGTGACTAGGCTGTACATTTTGGAGATAGCAAATGCATTTCAATCTTGGCCGTGCTACTAACTAATACTAACTCTGGGGTTATCTAACATTTCAGGCTGTTATTTCTTTGAATGTGCCATAGGCTTTTGGCCATCTGAAAAATTCACGAAGGCAAGGAATATAATACTTTAGAACAGTTTTGATGCCAGGCACATAGAACATGGCCTGTAAGTGGTAGCTCTATTATTACAGGATTGAACTGAAAAAAAAGAGACATGATCCACTGACTCTTCACTTGCCAGGGGTTGCCACAGTCTATTCTTGTGTCCGGACTGTATATTGTATTAGTTTCCTTTGCTAACAAAGGACCAACAACTTTGTCACTTCGAACAGCATGTGTTTATTCTCTCACAGTTTAATATGGATCAGGAGTCTGGCACAGCTTTCCTGGGTCCTCTGTTTAGGGTCTCATAGGCTGTGATCCAGATACTGTCCAGGCTGTGTTTTCATTGGGAGCCTGAACTGAAAATGGATTCACTTTTCAGCTCACTCAGGTGCTGGTGATGTCAATTCTTTGCAGCTGTCACACGGAGGCCCTTAACTTCTTACCGTGTGTCAGCAATAAGAAGCCACTCTCACTCCCAGAATCCGCCCACATTTCCTTGTCATGGGCCTTCACAGGCCTTCTTACAACCTGGCGACCTGCTTCTTCAAGACAGCACCAGAGAAAAAGAGCGGATCTGCTAGCCAGACAGAGTCTTCCATCACATAATCCCAGAGTGACTTTTGCCTCATTCAGCTGGTTCGAAGGCCCCACCCATACTCAGTGAGAAGGGATTATACACAAGGCCACCAGGAGGAGGAGATAATGGGGGTAACCCTAAGCCTACCTGCCACACTAGAAAGGGCTTCATTCAGAGGACAAGAGTGACAAGTGGAGTCTTCCTCCACAACTCTCAGAGTGTAAGGCCTGGCCAGCAGCACTCGGTATTTCTTATTAGAAATGCAGTCTTAGGTCCCACCCCTGTTCTGCTGTATTAGTGCCCTGTTGCTGCTATAACAAAGAACTAAAAACCTAATGGATTAAAAAAACACACACTTGTTATAATACGGTTTTGGAGGTACAAAAGCTGAAGTGGATCTCACTGCACTAAAATCCAGGGTCAGTGGGGTGGGAGGTACAAAGGCTGAAGTGGATCTCACTGCACTAAAATCCAGGGTCAGTGGGGTGGGAGGTACAAAGGCTGAAGTGGATCTCACTGCACTAAAATCCAGGGTCAGCGGGGTGGGAGGTACAAAGGCTGAAGTGGATCTCACTGCACTAAAATCCAGGGTCAGCGGGGTGGGAGGTAC
>CAUYPK010046292.1:0-73989 GCA_963574355.1 Loris lydekkerianus
AACTTTTGGATTTACTGATCTGTTGTATAATTTTGTTTTCAATTTCATTTTATTCTGCTATGATTTTAGTTATTTCTTTTCTTCTGCTGGTTTTGGGGTTGAAGTCTTCTTCTTTCTCCAGTTGCTTGAGATGTTCCATTAAGTTATTAACTTTCTCTCTTTTTGTTTTCTTGAGGAAGGCTTGCAGTGTTATAAATTTCCCTCTTAGGACTACCTTTGCAGTATCCCAGAGGTTCTGATAATTTGTGTCTTGAGTGTTGTTTTGTTGCAAAAATTTGGTGATTTCCTTCATAATCTCGTGTATGACCCATGTATCCTTCAGCATAAGGTTGTTTAGCTTCCATGTTTTTGTATGTGTATGCAGGTTCCTGTTGTTATTGAGTTCAAATTTTATTCCATGATGGTCTGAGAAGATGCAAGGAATAATTTTTATTTTTTTTTAATTTGCTGAAGTTATATTTGTGGCCTAGGATGTGGTTTATTTTGGAGTATGTTCCGTGGGCTGCTGAGAAGAATGTGTATTCAGTTTTGCTGGGATGAAATGTTCTGTAGATGTCTATTAAGTTGAGATGTTGAATGGTTGAGTTTAAATCTAATATTTATTTGCTTAGCTTCTTTTTGGAGGATCTATCCAGGACTGCTAAAGGGGTGTTAAAATCTCCAACTACTACAGAAGTGGAGGAAATCGAGTTGCTCATGTCTGTTAGAGTGTTCTTATAAATTGAGGTGCGTTGTGCTTAGGTGTATAAATATTAATAATTGAGATCTCATCATATTGGGTATTATGTTTAACAAATATGAAGTGTCCATTCTTATCCTTAATTATTTTGGTTGGTTTAAAGCCTATTACGTCTGCAAACAGGGTTGCAATGCCTGCTTTCCATTTGCCTGGAATAGAGATGACCATCCCTTCACCTTGAGTCTGTATTTGTCTTTTAATGTAAGATGCGATTCTTGGGTGCAGTAGATATCTGGCTTGAGTTTTTGTATCCAGTCAGCCAACCTGTGCCTCTTTAAAGGACAATTTAAACCATTTGCATTAATTGAGAATATTGATAAGCCTTTCAAGAGTCCAGTGGACATTTTTAATTCTTTTGCGAGTGTGGAAGTTGGAATTTGATCAAAAAATTTTTGGGTTTGTTTACTTTTGTGGTGGAGGCTCTAGCAGTCTCTGGCCAGGAGGAGGGGTCTGTGAAGAGAGACAGAGGGCTCCAGAGGGCATGCAGCTACCAGAGTCCCTGGCCAGATGAACAGGCTAGTGTGGAGGCTGTTGGGACACAGGAGGGAGCACGCAGTGTTGCATGGCTTCCGCAGTTCCTAGTCAGCGAATGTGGAGGCCTGGTGGGTGTGGGTCACCGGTCAGGGTTGCTGCCAAGCTCTTATGGAGGACTGGGTGGCTTATGGAGTTTGAGGTTGCTATGAGCGGTGACATCATGGCACTCTACCCAGGGCAACAGCCCAAGGCTCCAGTGTGCAAAAACTGTCTCATTCTGCCCCTATGGATTCAGGCTGTACGGCAGCTCAGTCCCTGCCTTTTGGCTCCTCAGTCTTTAGGTTCCTAGGTCCCGCACGATCCTTGCTCTGGGACCCTGGGGGCGGAGCTTTCCAGGGCTGTTCTCTCATAATGACTTCCTGTGCCCAGCTCAGCGGCTCAGTCTGGGGCCCCAGACAATGCCCAACGTTCTCAGCATTCCTGCTCAAGCTCTCCCCAAGGCCGTTCAACTGAGTGACAAGTCCAAAAACACCAAAACCTTTCACAGGTAAGGCCTTTTGGGTTTGCAGTCTCACTGCTGTTTGTACTTATGGTTGCCGGCGGGATTAGGTTTATCGAACACGCGCAACCACTTGCCAGTTTTCTGCTGTTTTTGTCCTCCTCTTGGCATCCAGAAGTCCCTTGCTGACTCCCTGTATTCTCAAAGGAATGATTATAGGCAGATTCCACCAGCCAGAGATGCCTGGAGTCTTATCTCCCCAGACGCATCCTGCCCTGTTGCAGGGAAGCTGTTACTCGGCTGCCATCTTCAATCCATCCCGTATTTTTTCTATTTTTGATAGAGATGGGATCTTGCTCTTGCTCAGGGTGATCTCAAACTCCTGAGCACAAGCAGTACATCTGCTTTGGGCTCCCAGGGTGGTAGGATTACATGTGTGAACCACCATGGCCGTCCCAAGATTCTTCGTCTTGAACTTTGCAATCACACATTTTCCCTCTATTGTAACTGGATCAATGGAAGAATCAATAAAGAAGTAAATAAATTAAGTAGTATTCATTAAAAATATGTAGTGAACCAAGAAAGTTTTATGAAATTACTGAAGTCCAATTTGAGTTAAATTTCAGCCAAGGTACTTCCTTGGCTAAAGATGATATAGACAGTGTAAATTTTAGATAGTGTTCCTGTTCTCAGGTATGTGCCAATTTTGATAAATACTTGAAATTAATGATTGCTTAAATGACTGACTAAAAGGTGAAAAGTAAGGAAACATGGAGACATTGTCTCAGATTTGTTGTTCTTTATTTATCTTCCCTGTCCTGTTTTCCTCACAATAGACCCGCGTGAGCTGATTACAGAATCTGCCCTTGTTGTGAACACTATGGTTGCATCTTAATAAGAAGCTGGAGATCAATGTGAGTAATAGTAGTTTGGGTGCTTTGTTTAAGGGTATTCACTATATTATTAAAAAGTGAAATATCATCACATAAGGCCAAATGTTACCATTGTACTTTGGGATTAATATGAATGGTTCCACTCATTAATTAAGATGCATAGATGAAAAACAGGATGACTAATAAATGTTTTATATTAATCTAAGCATAATTTTGCATACATAGGCTTTAAAAAATATTATCAGTGAATGAATGAATTAATAAACAATGTAGAAATGAATTAAGAGAAAGCGGCCTTTCCTGGACCAATGATGATAACTGCCGGCGTATGAGTTGGGGATGATGAATATAAGTGTCCGGAACTCTGAGGTCCAACACAAAAAAGTCTGAGTAAGAAAAGATCAATAGAGAAGTGTCTAATTTTGAAAATTATTTTCTGTGCTTTGTACTCCTTAGCATGAATGATTTCAAGGTGACTTACTCATTTTTCAATGGGCACCAGCCCTGTGGTCACAGCTCTGTTTGGGACCAATGTGAGTAATAGTCAACATTCTTGTTTTGGTTTAGGTGGCTTTTGTTGGTGCATTTTTAAAAATTGTGAAATACAATCACATAACGCCAACTATTACCAATGACAAAGAGGGATGTATACCAAGTATTACATTGACCAATTTATGTGTAAAAACAGGATAATTAATGAAGAAGATACGTTGATGCAAGATTATTCTATGTGCAGATTAGGAATGTCAAACCTATTTTTGGGCTTTGTGAATCCTAGGGTTTTAAATTATCATTAGTGAATTAGTGATTAAAACAACAGACAATGTAGAAATGAATGGAGAAAAGGAGGACCAATCCTGGATCAGTGATGACTACTGGTGCGTGACGTTATTAGTGAAATACAATAAATACATATTTGGAAATATGATGTCCATCATAAAAGGAATACAGTCCTTCTATTCATTTTTATTCTATTATTATGATCAGATCAATGAAAGAATCAATAACGAAATATAAATAAAGCAAAATAAAATATGTGAAGCCTTGTCTGATTATAAAAATTTGTGTCAAGGCAAGAAAGTCTATTATGTATGTTGAAAACACTGATATCAAAAAGTTCTTTTTGGCTAATGATGCTATAGTCAGTATAAGTTATAGACATTGTTTTAATTTTGGGTCTGTGGCAAATTCAAAGTGGTTTATTTTAAGAGAGTAGAAAATAAATATACTCCAAATAATGATTGCCTTAAATTAGGAGTCCTCAAACTTTTTAAACAGGGTGCCAATTCACTGTCCCTCAGACAGTTGGAGGGCTGGACTATAGTTTAAAAAAAACTATGAACAAATTCCTATGCACACTGCACATATCTTATTTTGAAGTATAAAACAAAACAGGAACAAATACAATCACACGGCTTCATGGGGCCTGTGGGCTGCAGTTTGAGGACGCCTGCCTTAAATGAATGACTAAGTGAAAGATGATAATAAGCAAGGATAGATGAAGGAATGTCTCAGTTTTTAATCATCTATTCTGCTCTGTACTCCTCAGAATGGATAGTTCCAAGGTGGTTCGAGCACTCTTGCATGCTTTCCAGCCCATTGGCTGCATCTCTGGGTTAGAATGTGAAGATCGATGTGAGTGAGTGGGTCTGTTATTTAACTTTTTTTTGTAAAATGTATTTAGTAAATCAGTAAAAAGTATTATATATAATCAAAGAATCTCAAGGAAGCTAATTTTTTTTTTTTTTTTTGTGGTTTTTGGCTGGGGCTGGCTTTGAACCCACTACCTCCAGCATATGGGGCTGGCACCCTACTCCTTTGAGCCACAGGCACTGCCTATTGTGTGCTTTTTTTTTTTTTTTTTTTTTTTTTAAGTTGTAGTTGTCATTGTTGTTTAGCAGGCCCACGCTGCACTTGAACCCACTAGCCTTAGTGAATGTGGCCAGCACCCTGCTCACAGAGCTATGGGTGCTGAGCCTCAAGGAGGCTAATTTTAATATCAAATTGATGGAAGGTTTATAGTGCTTAGTCCGTGTGTGGACCATCAAGGAAAGTAATGAGGAGATTTAGTCTGTTTGGAAATGAATCTACAGATAGATATTAGGGATCTTCATGGAAATTATTCTAGTATTTTGTGATATATATATATTTCATTATTATGAATAAATTTATAAACAAATTTATATTAGTATGAAGTGGAGAAGGTCCTGGACCAATGGTGACACCTGGTAGCATATGAGTCATGCACAGTGAATACCATGTGTCTGGAACTCTGAAGTCCACCAAAAATAGGATTTATTCCATTTCTCCTCTTTGAAGGGATCTTCTGGACAGATGTTAAGCTACATAAAGTGTCTTGTTCTTGATTTTTGTGTTCAAGAATTTAAGAAAGTATTATTTTAAAAGAATCTAAGGTAGGCTGAATAAATAAATGTACGATTTTTTTTTTTTTTTGACAGAGTCTTAAGCTGTCACTCTGGGTAGAGTGCTATGGTGTCACAGCTCACAGCAACCTCAAACCCTTGGGCTTAAGTAATTCTCTTGCCTCAGCCTCCCAAGTAGCTGGGAGTACAGGTGGTTGCCACAATGCCCAGGCTGGATTCTAACCCGCCAGCTCCAGTGTATGTGGCTGACACCCTAGCTGAGCTACAGGTGCTGAGCCAAATGTATGAATTAATAGCCAAGAAGAGTCTGATGCATTTTTATTTATGAAAATTTTTTATAAGAAAAATGGACATTTATTAATATAAATTGTAAATGGATACTAGATAGGTGAAATGTATTCTGCCTTGAACTAAGTATGACATAGGCTGAGATAGGTAATAGCCAAATATTGCTCTCTGTTCCATATTTAAAATTTACCTTATTAAGAGAAAAATCTATAAATATTACCATTAATTAATTGAAGCATTAAAAACCATGTTAATGAATGGTAGAAAATATGAATCAATGAAAAGAAGATCTTGCTGTTTTTGTCATCTTCTCTGCTTTATACTCTTCAGAATGAATGCACCAAGCTCAGTCAAACCTTTTGCTTTGATCAAGATCGATATGCTGCATCTGTGTTAGGAAAGAGATCAAGATAAGTTATAGTCAAACTTCTTGTCTTGGTGTGGGTCATTTGTTTTAGGCCATTTGTGTATTATTATAAAAAGTATTAAATTACTCAGGAAGATGGGAGAAACAAGCTTAAGAGATGTGTTGTGCAATATGGTGACTATATAATCATAGTATATTGTATTCTTACAAAATGCTGAGAGTGAATGTTTAAGTGTTCTCACCATAGAAATAGCTATATGATGTAATTCTTATGTTAACCAGCTAGATTTAGTTTTTCTACCATATGTATACTTCAGAATATCATGCTGTACCTGAAAAATACATATAATTTAATCTGCCATTTTAAATAAAAATGTAAACATATTAAAAACTTAACCATGGATTATTGACAAATATGATATGAGACATTGCATTATTTATTCTATTATATATGACATTTAGGTCAACTAATGAAAGAAATACTATCTATACTGAAAACAATTCTATAGATAGATCTTACAAATATTTTAGGACTTTGTTGAGTTTTTTGAACCATTTATTTGTTTTTATTAGTATCAATATAGTAATCATTTAATTGAAAATGTAGGAACAAATGAAGAAAGTGAGACCCAGTTATGGACCAATGATGACAAGTGGTGGCATTTGAGTCATGGATGATGAATAATATGTGTCTGAAACTCTGAGGTCCAACACAAAACCTGATTAGTCTCTTCCTTTTTTTGAATTAACTCTATGGATAAATGTCAGGAACATATAAAGACAATTCTCTTGCATTGATTCAGTTTATTTAGATTTATTATTATCAGTACATCAATGATAGATTCATTTAAACTAATATAAATTAATACATAAAGAAGAGTACCAACCATTGACTACCTATGAACATATGTATGTGGGTGAGAAATGTTAATAAAAATTGAAACCACTGATGGCCATTTAGAAATAAATAAATATTTACCAATTTGAACGATTTATCTTACCACTTTGGGTAAGAATCATGTAGTAAGACTCTTACTGAAAGGTAAGAGTCAATTTTCTTACTGTAGGTTAGTCTCAAGGTAGATGTGTTTCTTTTGTTAAGATTAAAAAAATTTGCATACACCTACTCACAGTGAACAAGCAATACATACCTAATTGGTTGAGTAAATGAAATGTAGCAAGCAAGAATAATAGAAATAAAGTTTTAATTTTTTTTTTTTTTATCATCTGCTTTGCTTTGTACTCTTAGAGTGGACATACTTCAGGTGATTTAAACATTCTTCCATTGTCATGGACCCTATGGTTATCTCTGTATGTTAAGAGCACCGAGATTAAAGTAAGTAATGATTTGATTTCTTTTCCTGGTTTCAGTATTTTTTTTATCTTAATATCATTCACTGTATTATTAAAAAGTACGAAATATAATTAAATAATTCAATCCTAGCCCAGTGGTACATGTGAAATACATAACATGTCGATTAATGCATATGTGAAAAATGGAGGATAATTAAGAAAATGAAACATTGATCTAAGAATAATTCTCTATACATATCAAAGATATAGAGGTTCTTTTTGAACCATTGCAAATGATAGCATTTTAAAATTAGCATTTTGTGATTTAATGAATTAATCAATAAACAAATGTAGGTGACAATCTTGGATCTGTGATGACGACTCGTGGCATATGAGTCACAGACGATGAATATATGTCTGAAACTCTGAGGTCCAATGTGAAATACACATGGTCCATATCCTCCATCGGCCTGGTCTTATAAACAGATGTCAGGAATATAAAAGGATCTTGGTTTTACCCTTTGTTCATTCATTTTCATTCTATGCGTAGAAAATCTCACTTTTTTTTTTTTTTTTAAATCATTTGCTCTGCTTTATATTTCTCAGAATGAATCCTCTCAAACTGATTTTTGAATTATTCCTTCATCACAAGCTTTTTGGTTTCATCTCTGTGGTAGGAGCCTAGCAAACAAAGTGAGTAATAGCTTAAGTTCTTATCTTGTTCTGTTTGGTTTGTTTAAGGATAGTCACTGTATTATTAAAAAGTGTGAAATAAAATCAAAGAGAGTGAACTATAGTCTAGTAACAAACATGAAGTTAATATGAAGTATTATATTGTTCAATATATATGGGAAATACTAAAGATAATTAATGAAAGAGGTATATTAATGCAGAATGATTCTAAGTACATATTATGGATATCAAATCTCTTGGGTTTTTGTGAATCATTGAGCTTTTAAAGTAGAATTACTGAATTAATCAATAAATAATTTAGAAATGAATGTTAGAAAAGTAGGCCTTTTCTTGACCAATGATGATGATTGCCAGTGTATGATTTTTTGATGAATAATACGTGTTTGGAAGTCTGAGGTCCAACCCAAAAGAAAATTGGGTTTTCTTTTCATGTACTTTCATTCTATTATTGTAATCAGATCAATAAAAGAATCAATGGACAATATATAAGTAAATCCAGATAAAATAGGTGAAGCTTTCTCTAAAAGTAGAAATATGTGGCAAGGCAAGAAATACTATTAATATATGTTGTAAATGTGAAATCCAATAAGGAATTAATGGCATATATTACCTTTTTAGCTAATGATGATATATATAGTATAAATTATAGACACTGTTTCTGTTCTGGGTCTATGGCAAGTTGAGGTTCAATTTCTTAAGAGAAAATGAAACATTATAATACAAATTTATGATTGCTTAAATGACCACTTAAATTACAGATGTAGTAGGGAACAATATTCATTGGTCTCAAATTTTTTTATCCCCAACCCTTCTTTCTACACCTCAGAATAGACTCATTCAAGTTGACTTAAGCATTCTTCCAGGTTCACATGCTGCCTGGTTCCATCTGTGCATTAGGAGCTTGGAGACCATTGTGAGGAATAATTTTGTCTTGGCTTAAGTGGTTTGTATATGGGTATTCACTGCTGTATTAAAAATTGTGTCATTCTAGAAGGCCATTTGCAGCCGAGAAAGAAACATAGGGATCAATATGAAGTATTCTATTGACTAATTCAATAGAATAAATTAATTCCTAATTTATGAAAAATTAGGAATATTTAGTAAAGGACATAGAATGATCTGAGAATGATTCTATACACTTATTCGGGATATCAAGCCTCTTTTTCAAGTTTCTTGCATCATAACACTTTAAATTTATTCTTAGTGAATTACTGAATGAATTAACAATGTACAAATGAATGAAGAAAAAGTGGACTATGAGTTAAAGGTGATAAATAATATGTGTTTCGAACTCTTGAGGTCCAATACAAAAGGACTCTTCAGTGTAACCTGGTTTCCAGTATACTCAATGAATCCCCAATAATTAAAAAAATATATATATAATATATATAAATAAAATAAAAAGAAAACAAAACAAAAGGAATCTTGTCCATTTCTCCCTTTGAAGGGATACTATTTACAGATGTCCCAAGTATGCAAAAATCTTTTCTTTTAGTCTTTGTTGTTATGCTTACAGATATAGTAAGTAACATTCTGTAAATGGCATATGCAAAGCTGTTTACTTAGAATATGAAATAAATATATTTTAAATAATGGTTACTTATATGAAGAGTGAGGATCATTAGGGCAATGTCTCAATTTTTTTTATCATCTGTTTTGCTTTGTACCCCTCAGAATGGACCCACCTGAGCTGATTTTAAGAAGCACTCTTCCATGGCTATGTGCTCTAGGGTTACATCAGTGTCATTGGTCACTGACCAGTGTGAGTATGTCCATTTCCTCTGTTTGAACTGTTCAATAATTAATGTCAAGAATATGCAAGGATCTTATTCTTTTGTACATGGATTCTGAAGAATAACATTATAAAGTATAAATGGTAGAATAAATAAATTTGTAATGAAGAAACATCAGTAGTAAAGCATGGTCATTGTTCAAGTATGCAGTAAGGAAAACTCATTAATATAAGTGGAATAAATATATTTTGTCTTAGACGTAAAGTGATAATAAAATGTAATACATAATAGTTTTTGACAAGTTTCATATTTTGTGTTTGATTTATTAAGAGAAAATAAATAAATATTAACATAAAAGTTATATGTAGGTCACTACAAAGGTTTTGAGATAGAATGTGTTGTGGTCCATTATTTCACTTCCAAGAATAAAAGATTTACCTGTGCATGTTTCAATTTGGTCTGTTTGTCGGTATTGCAAGGAGGACTTTGTTTTTGTCCACTTGGATTTTACATTTCTTAATGGTTGTGTACCTTAAAGTTTCTGTAATGACCCACGTAAAAACCTGAATGACTATTTGAAGGGATAGAGAAATCTATAGCTCAGTGGAGAGAAGTCCTCAATTTTTTTAATCATTTACTATGCTATGCACTCTTAGCATGGACATGTTCATGCTGATTTAATCCATGTTCATTAGTTTGCATCTGTGTGTTAGATGCATAGAGACCAATGTGAGCAATAGTCAAAGTTTTCTTGGTTTGGGTGTCAAAGTGTGTCAGTCATATTAAATATCTATAAAGTATTATGTTGATTAATACATAATATAAATACAATAATACGAATTCAATTAAAGAAAGGTATTTAGGCTGTTTGTAAATGGCAGTGTAGTTGAATGTTAGGGATATTGAAAATCTTATTTTTTGTGATTTATGTCTATTTTATTAATGAATTAATCAATAAAGAAGTATAGGCCAGGTGTGGTGGCTCGTGCCAATAATCCTAGCACTGTGGGAGGCCTAGCTGTGTGAATTGCCCTGAGCTCAGGAGTTTGAGACCAGCCTGAGTCAGATTGAGACCATGTCTCTTAAAAAAAAAAAAAGTTAGACATTGTGATGGGCTCCTATAGTTCCAGCTACTGGGGAGGCTGAGGCAAGAGAATCACTTGAGTCCAAGAGTTGGAGGTGTCTGTGAGCTATGATGCCATGGCAGTCTACTGAGGGCCACAAAGGGGGAGGGGGAAAAATAAGCAGAGAAAGGGAAGGAGGGAGGGAGGTGGGGCCTTGGTGTGTGCCACACCTTCTGGGGACAAGACATGATTGCAAGAGGGACTTTACCTAACAAATGCAATCAATGTAACCTGGGTTATTGTACCCTCAAGAAAAAAAAAAAAATAATAATAAATAAATAAAAAAGGGAATGGAAGCATAAAAATAAATAAATAAATGAATAAAATTAAAAAACTTCAATCTAAAACAATTGAAAGCAAAATTGAAAAAAAAATTAGTATAGATAAGAAAGAAGAGAAAAAAGCTCAGTTCTGGACCAGTGATGACAACTGGTGTATATTATTATTGTTGTGTATGATGAATAGTACATGTACAACCTTTGAGCTCCAACACAAATAGAATCTAGTGTATTCCCATGTTTAAGGGATATAGTAGACAGATATCAGGAACATATAAGGATCTTATTCTTAATCCTGTGTTCATACATTTTAAAAATGTATTAAATAATAATATTGTAAAAGTATCAATGGCAGGATAACAAAATAAATATACAATACTAAAGTATGTAGCAAGGAAAAATATCAATGTACATTTTTGTATGGACACCAAATGGACCAAATGTAACAGTAAATGTGATAAAGATAATAATTCCTAATTAATAGCTATTGCTGTAAGTCAGTTATAATTTGAAAGTTTATTTTATAAGAAGAAAAGTAAATATTACCATAAATTAATGAAAATACAAATGAATAGGTAAATAAAAAATAGAAATTATGGGCCAGTTAACAAATTATCTCATCACCTGTGCTTGATAGTCTTCAAAACTGAGCTATTGAGGTGATTTAAGCATCCTTGTCATGATCAAGTTTCTTACGTTACTTGTTTGTTCAGAAATAGACCAATGTCCTTACCTTGGTTTTATTTATTTGTTGGAAGGTATTCATGGTAGCATTAAAAATTATTAATCAAATAGTTACATGTATCTATGACCCCATAAAAAGACAGATATGAAATAATTATGTTGATCAAACAATATTGTACAACATTGACAATGCTTAATGGCAAAGATATAATGTGTACAGGAAGTTATTGTGTTGATGGATAGTAGTGATATTCAAGGATTTTATTCTTGCATTTTTATGACTCATGTTTATTTTATTACTTTCACTGAAGTAATGATCCAGCCTTTTACAAATATAAAAATGAATGAAGAAAAACTCAATGATTTCACATGGGCCAATGATTCCGACTGGTGGCATATGAGTCATAAGCTATGAGTAATATATGTGGGGCTCACAGCAGCAACACAACATAATTAGACTATTCCTTCTGTTTGCATGAATCCTACAGACAGATGTTTGGAATCCACAAAAATCTTGTTCATGGATTTAGATTTATTAGTATTAATGGATCAATGAGAAAACTATTGAAGAAATATTAGTAAAAAGATATTGTCAAACTGTGAACATATGAAAGAGGCAAGAAATATTATTAATACAAATAGAGAAAACTGATGTCCATGAAGAAAATAATTGAATCAAAGATCCTCTGACTTAGGATCATATAGACAATGATAGTAAGAATCATTTTTATTGTTCTGAATCAGTTCCAAGTTTGAGGTTATTTCTTTGTTAGAAGAGAAACTATACACTTTATGAAAAAACATGAAGTACTTGAATGATTAAGTAAATACAATATGGGAAACAAGAATCTTAAAGGATGAGGTTTCCAATTTTTTTCTCACTTGCTCTGCTTTTTTCTCAGAATGTTTGCACGCCAGCTGATTGAGGCATTCCTCCACGGGTGCGTGCTCTGTGTGCTCTGTGGTTAAACCTATTTGTTACCAGCATAGAGACCAATGTGAGTAATAGTTAAAATGGTTATCTTAGTTTGGGCAGTTATTTAAAAATTATTCAATGTGTTACTCAAAAGTGTATAATATATTCAATGATGAACCACTGTATTCTAGTAATGAATATGGGAGTGATATGAAGGCTTATCTTGATAATGAACATATGAAAAACTGAGGATAGTTAATGAAACAGGTATATCAATGTTAAAATTATTCTATGTAGAGATTAGGAGTCTTAAGTCTCTTCTTTGGATCTTATGGAATAGTTTTTCAAATTGTTATTGATGAATTAATAAACTAATCATAAACAATATAAAAGTGAATGGAGAACAAGAGGGCCAATCCTGGATCGATGATGACTACTGGTGGCAGGCATATGAGTGTTACACTATGAATATGTGTCTGGAACTCTGAGGTCCATAACAAAAGAAATCCGGCCCATTCTTTCTGTTGGGAAGATCCTGTAGACCAATGTCAGGAAATACAATGTATTTGTTTTGGTCTTTGTGTTCATATATTTTCATTCCATTTTTATAACTGCATTAATGTAAGAATCAATAAACAAATATAAAAATAAATAAATATATTTGAGTGAAGCATTGTCCAATTATTAAAATGTGATGAGGCAAGACATATTATATGTATTGAAAATAGTGAAGTCCGAAGAAATATAAATGGTCCATGTCTGTCACATCTTTTGCAAATGATAGTATAGGCAGTATAATTATAGATAATGTTCATGATCTGGGTCAGTAGCAATTTCAAAATTGTTCATTTAATTAAAATAAGATGAAAGAAATATACTTTAATGATAGTCTAAATGACTAATTAAAAAAACATGAAAATTAAGGATAAATGGTGATAATATCTCAAATTTTTATCTTCCTTGCTTTATTCTCCTCAGAATGGATGTACTTGTTCTGGTTTGAGGATTCATCCAGGGTAATGTGCTTTTTTATTGCACCATACTTTAGAAGACAGATGCAGACCAATGTGTGCAATAGTCAAAGTCCTTATCTTGATTTGGGTGGTTTATTTAAGAGTATTAAATCTGTTATTGAAAGTATATATATAGTCAAAAATGATCAACATTATCCCAGGGATAATATTGATAATCCATTTTTGAGAAACTGAGGATAATTAATGAAGAAGATATATCAATGTTAGAATGAGTTCATGTACAGATTAGGATAATCAAGGCTCTTAAAGTTTTCTTTAATCTTAGGCTTCAAAATTATTATTAGTAAATTAATGACATAATAGACAATCTAGAAATGAATGGAGAAAAGAAGGACCAGTCTGGATGGATACTTATGCCATTTATGTCAAATATGATGACTATGTGTCTGGAGCTCTGGGGCCTGTCACAGAAGATAACTGCCCCATTCCTTCTATTTCAAGTGATCCTATATAGACCAAGGTCAGAAACATAGAATGAAGTTTTTGGTGTTGGTGTTCATGCATTTACATTTTATTTTTATAATTTGGGCAAGGCAAGAATCTTTAGACACATAAATGAATAAAGATAAAATGGATGAGCATTGTACAATTATGAAAATATGTGGTGAGGAAAGAAGTACTACTAATATATATTAAAATCAGTGAAGTCAAAGAAATATTATATAAATTATAGATCAAATTCTTAGTCATTCATAAGATCAAGATCCTAAGAAAATGAAATAAATATTAGTCCACATAATGATGGCCTAAAGAAAAGTTAAAAGCCAAGATCATTAGTGAGAATGTCTCAATGTCATTAACTTTTCAGCTCTGTACTCTTCAGAATAGATGATACGTGCTGATTGAGGATTTCATGGTCATATGCCCATTTGCATCATATGTGGGAGTATGCAGACCAATGTGAGTAGTAGTCCAAGTACTAGTTTTAGTTTGGGTATTTTTTTTCTTAAGGTATAATATAAATCAAAGATGGCCAACCATATCCCAGAGAGAGATGTATGAGAGATAGTAAGTGCTATATTGGTAATATGTGAAAAACTGAAGATTATTTAATGGAGTAGATATTAATGCATCAATATTAGAATGATTCTGCAGGCAGATTAGGAATATCAATGCTGTTCTTGGTCTTTTGTGAACCAAATGTTTTAGATTATCATTAGTGAAGTAATAAAGTATTTAATAGGTGAAGTAAAAACTAATGGAGAAATGTAGGATGCATTGTGGATCACTGATGACTTCTGGTGGCGTATGAGTCTTGTACGATGAATACGTCTGGAACTCTGAGGTCCATCACAGAAGAAATCTGGCCTATTCTCTGTGTTTCACATGATATTACAGAAAGATTTTAGAAACATAGAATGTATTTGTTTTTTTCTAAGTGATATATATTAACATTTTATTTATTTTTATAATTGGATTAATATGGAAATCTGTAAACAAATACATAAATAAATGAAGAGAAAGTGCTTGAAATATTGTCCAGTTATAAAAATATCTGATGAGGCAGGATATACTATTAATATATATTAAAAACAGGGAAGTTCAGAGACAAATGGTATGTAGTTCAAATTCTGGGTCTGTGGCAAGGTGGAAACAAAGGATCAGTAAGAGGAAAGCCTCAATTTTGTTATCGTCTTCTCTGCTTTATACTCCCCAGAATGGACATACTTGTGCTGACTTAAGGATGTCTCGGTGGTCATTTGCTGTGCTTGCACCATGCTTAGAAAGGAGCATGTATAACTATGTGCGTAATAGTCAAAGTCCTTATCTTGCTTTGGGTGTTTTATATAAGAGGATTCAATGTCTTATAAAAAGACATTGATTAAAGATGGCGAACTGTATTCCAATGGCAAATATTGCAATAATATGAAGTACTACATTAATAATGCATATATGAAAATCTGAGGCTCATCAATGCAACATATATATCTATGCTAGAATTATTTTTGTTTAGAGAGCAGGAGTATTAAAGTTCTTTATAGGATTTAAAATTATTAGTAGTAAAGTAATAAATTAATCAATAGATGAGGTATTAGTATCATTGAATGGAAAAAAAGATGGTCAGTCTTGGATCGATGATGACTACTGGTGGCGTATTAGTCTTGTACAATGAATACGTCCGAAGTCTGAGGTCACTCACAGAAGTAATCTGGCCCTTTGCATCGGTTTCAAATTATTCTAGAGACAGGTTTCAGAAATATAGAATGTATTCTTTTCATTTTTTGTGTTTATGTATTTTTATCATTGGCCAATGTGAAAGTCAGTGAAAATGTGTATGTAAATAGAGATGAAAAAAAGCATTGTCCAAGTATAAAAATATGTAGTGATGTAAGAAATATTCTTAATATTTATTGAAATAAGAAAGTTCACAAGAGAGATAACATGGCACATGATTGTGATTTCTGTGGCTAATGATGGCATTGACAGTATTAAGTATTGACAATGTCGAATTTCTAGAGCAATGGCAAGTTTTATGTTAATCATTTCTTTAGATAAAATAAATGGAATATACTTCAAATATGGATTACTAACGATAAGTGGAAAGCAAGTATCAGTGGTGATATTATCTCAGTTTTGTTATCATTTTCTCTGCTTTATATTCCCTAGAATGGCTGTACTTTGCTGATTTGTGGGTTCCTCCAAGGTCAATACTATATTTGCCCCATGCTTAGGAAAGAGCATGCAGACCTACGTGAGTAATAGTCTAAGTCCTTAGCTTGTTTTGTTTGCGAGGATTCAGTGTCTTATAAAAAGGCACATATTATAATTAAAGATGGCAAACTCAAGAATAAATATAGGAGTGATGTGAGGTATTATTGAAAATGCATATGTGAAGAACTAAGGATAATAAATAAAATAAATATATCAATATTAGAATGATTCTGTATATAAATAGCAATGGCTGTTCTTGCAGTTTATAAACTGTAGGACTTAACATTATTATTATGGCCTTAATAAATTAATCAAAAGAGAAACTAGAAAAGAAAGCAAAGAAAAGAGGGCCAATTTTGGATCGATGATGACCACTGGGGGTGTATGAGTTATAGACGATGAATACCTCTGAAACTCTGAGGTCCATCACAAAGAAAATGTAGCCCATTGTGTATGTTTGAAATTATTCTACAGGTAGATGTCAAAAACATAGACTGTATTTGATTTTGGTTTTCATATTTACATATTTCTATTCTATTTTCATAATTGGTCAATGTGAGAATTAATAAACAAATATACAAATAAATAAATCAGAATAATGTTAGACATTGTCCAATTATAAAAATATATATATTTTTGAAATTATGTATTCTGAAATGCAAGGAATACTCTTAATATATTTTGAAACAGTGAAGTCCACAGAGATAAATATTTCATGCCTGTGACTTCTTTGGCTAATAATGTTCAATTTTGGGGTCAGTAGCACATTTGAAATTTTTCGTTTTCGTTAGAGAAAATGAATTAAATATACTGATTGCAATAATGATTGCATAAATGACTAGCTAATAATAGGTGAAAAGCCAGGATCAATATTCAAAATGTGTAAATTTTATCATCTTCTCTGCTCTATACTCCTCAGAATGGATGACTTCTCTATGACTAGGTGCTGTGTTTGAACCATGCTTAGGAAGAAGCATGCAGACAAATGTGAGTAATAGTCAATGTTCTTGACTTTGTGAAGGTGGGTCTGTTTAAGAGGACTCAATGCATTATAAAAAAGTGCATAAAGTAATATGTTCAGAGATAGCCAACTGTATCCCATTGATACTTATGGTAGTGATATGAAGTACTTACCGATAATGCACATATGAAAACCTGAGAACAGTTATTAAAACAGATATATTAATATTAGAATGATCATCCAAATTAGAAATATCAAGTCTGTTCTTGGAGTTTGTGAAATGTAAGATTTACAATTATTAATTATTAGATGTGAATTAATGAATTAATCTACTGACAATGTGGAAAGGAATGGAGAAATAGAGGGTCAATCTTGGATCGGTGATGACCACTGGTGGAGTATGAGTTATACACGGTGAATACGTGTCTGGAACTCTGAGGTCCTTGATAAAAGTCAATTCCCTCTATTTCAAACAATTCTATAAGGAAATGTAAAGAATATAGAATATGTTTGGTTTTGGTTTTTCATTCATATGCATACTTAGTTCATTTTATAATTTTATCAATAAGAGAATCAATAAAAAGTTATGAATAAAGACAAATAAAGCTGAGCATTGTGCAATTATAAAAATATGTGGTGATGCAAGAAATATTATTAATACCTATTTAAACAAGTGAAAGCCAAAAAAAATCATACATATTTAACTTTTTTGGCTAATATGAATAGATAGTATAGATTATTAACATTGTTAATGTTTTAGTTCAGTGGCAAGTTCAAAATTGTTCATTTTCTTAAAGAAAAATGAAATAAGTATGCTTCTAATAATGTTTACTTAATCTAACTGATGATAGGTAGAAAGGAAGGATCAATGATGAGACCATCTGAATTTTGTTATCATATTCTATGCTCTGTACTTGTCAGAATGGACGTATTTGTGATGACTTAAAGATTCTGCCAAGTTCACATGCTTTATTTGCACCATGCTTCAGAAGGAGCATGCAGAACAATGTAAGTAGTCAGCATTCTTGTCTTAGTTTGGGTGGTTTGTTTAAGAGGATTCAATATATTATTAAAAAGGTGTATAATATAATAAAAGATGGTCGAATGTATGTTAGTTATAGATATAGGAATGATTTGAAGTATTATATTGAATACCCAAGGCTGTTCTTGGATTTTTGAAAACCAAAGGTTTTTAAATTATAAGTGAATTAATGAATTAATCTATAGAGAAAGTAAAACGTATGGAGAAAAATAGGGCAAATTCTGGATCGATGATGACTCCATGTGGCATATTAGTTATACGATGAATACATCTGGGATTCTGAGGTCCATTATAAATGTCAATTCCCTCTGTTTTAAATTATCGTAGAGGGAGATGTCAGGAATGTATAATGAATTTGTTTTTGGTCTTTGTGTTTTTTACATTTTTATTTTATTTTATAATTGCATCAGTGACAGAATTGGTAAACAAATACATAATATTTGTAAATAAAGATGAATACGATTAAGCATTGTCCATATATAAAAGTATGTGATAAGGCAAGAAACACTATTAATATGTATTGAAACAGTGAAGTACATAGAGAAAGAAATGATATGTGTCTGTGACTTTCAATCATGATGGTATAGATAGTATAAATCATAGAAAATGTTTAAGTTCTATATCAGCAACAAATTCAAAACTATTCATTTTCTTTAAAAAAATGAAAAAATAAACTTCAAAGAATGATTATATAAATCACTCATTTAATGACAGTGAAAAGCAAGGATCATTAGGAAAACATCTCATTTTGTTATCATCTTCTCTGCCCTGTCTGTACTCCTGAGAATGGACGAATTTGCTGGTTTAAAGATTCTCCCATGGTCATGTGCAGTGTTTGCATCATGGTTAGGCGCACGCAGACAAATGTGAGTAATAGTCAACATTCTTGACTTAGTTCAGGTGGGTTTTTTTAAGAGGACTCCATGTTATCATTTATAAAATGAGCATTATATCCATTATACTTATGTAACTAAGTATAATTAATTACATAGATATATCAATGTTAAAACGATTCCATATACACATTAGGAATATAAAGGCTGTCTTTGGTGTTTTTGAATCATAGGGGCTAAAAGTTATTCATAGTGAATTAATGAATCTGTCAACAGACAAGGTAGAAACCTATGGGACAAAAAGATCAGTCCTGGATGGATGATGACTGCTGGTGGCGTATGAGTCTTATATGTGTCTGGAACTCTGAGGTCCATCAGAAAACAAATCTAGCTGTATTCTAAGTTTGATATAAGGAATATAGAATAGGTTTGTATTTGGTGTTTGTGTTTATATGTTTTTATTCAATTTTTATGATTTGCAATATGAGAACCAATTTGTATATATATGAATAATATTAATCATTGTCCAATTATAAAAATATGTGCTGAGACAAGACACACACACACACACACACACAAACACACACATACATATATATTTATAAAAACAGTGACATCCAAAGAGACATAAATGGTGTCTGTCATCTCTTTGGCTAATGATGATATAAACAGAAGAATTACAGATTATGTTAAAATTCTTCATCAGTTACAAGTTCAAAATTGTTCATTTTTTAAGAGAAAATGAAATAAATATACCCCAAATACCGATTGTATAAGTGACTAATGATGGGTAAAATGGAAAGATGAATAGTGAGAATGTCTCTCTTTTGTTCTCATCTCTGAACTATATGCCTTAGAATGGACGATGTGTTCTGATTTGAGGATTCCTCCATGGTTATGTGCTGTACTGGGACCATCTCTAGGAACAAGCATATAGATAAATGTGAGTAATATTCAAATTTCTTGTTTTTCTTTGGGTGATTTACTTAGGAGGACTAAATACATATAAATAAGTATATAATATAATCGAACATAGCCAGTTCTGTCTAGTGATAGTGGACTGATATGAAGTGTTATATTGCTAATGCATATACAGAAACTAAGGGTGATTAATAACACAGACCTCAGTGTCAGAATGAGTCTAGATATAGACTAGGAATATCAAGTCCCTTTGTATAGTTTTGTGAATCATAATATTTAAAATGATTATTAGCAAATTAATGACTTAATCAGACAAAGTAGAAATGGAAAAAAAGAGGGCCAATCCTGGATTGATGATGACTACTGGTGCATATGAGTCATAGACAATGAATATGTATCTGGTCCTTCAAAAAAAATAAGTGGTCTGTTCCTTCTATTTCAAATGATTCTATATGCCAGTAATATATAAGGAAGTATTTTTGGTCTTCTTGTTTATGCATTTCATTTTATATTTATAGTTGTATCAATAAAAGACTCAATAAATACATAAAGATTAGTAAAAAAAATTCATACTTTATAATTGTCCAATTATACAAATATGTGGTTGAGCAAGAAATACTATTAGTATATATTGAGACTGGTAAAGTCCAAAGAAAAATCTGGCATACCTATTATTTCTGACTAGTGATGATATAGGCAGTATAAATTATTGACCATATTCAAGTTCTGTATCAGTGGCCAGTTAAAAATTGTTCATTTTCTTAATGGAATATGAATTAAATATGCTCCAAATTAGTGAATGTATAGACAAAAAACTAAATGAAAACTGAAAAGTAAGGATCAATGTCAAGAAGGGTTCCTTTTGTTGTGATAGTTTTCCTTATTTACAAGCTATATGGTTCCATCTCTGTGTTAGAAGCCTGAAGACCAAGTGAGTAATAGTCAAAGTTCTTGTCCTATCTTGGGTGGTTTGTTTGTAAGTTTACACTACACTAACAAAAAGTATGAAATATAATTATGAAGGTTGTGGGTAGCTCAGGGATAAGTATGGAATGAATATGAAGTGTTATAAATGATGGCGGGCATATATGAAGAACATAATCAATTTTGTTTATTTGTACATATTAAAAATATTTTGTGAGGAAAGAAAATCTATAATATACATTGAAAACACTGATATAAGTGGGCAATAAGTGGTACAAGGTTGTTTCTTTTGATGAAATAGATGATGATAAGTAACAATCAATGTTCATGCTGTGTATCAGTGGCATAATTGATACTGCTTTTTAAAAATTTATATTTATTTATTTATTATTTTATTGTTGGGGATTCATTGGGGGTACAATAAGCCAGGTTACACTGATTGCATTTGTTGGGTAAAGTCCCTCTTGCAATCATGTCTTACCCCCAGCAGGTGTGGCACACCCCAAGGCCCCACCCTCCTCATGTAAGAGACAATAAAATAAATGTCATCCAAAATCACCGATGTCACTGATGACATGAAAGACAGAATGCAATGACCAATGCAAATAACGTCTCAATCTTTTTGAAACATTTCTTATACTCTGTACTCCTTAGAATGAACACTTACCAGCTGATTTTACCTTCTTTTTTGTATGGTCAGAAGATCTATGGCTGCATCAGCGTGTTATATGGCTTATGGAGACCTTGTGAGTAATAGTCAAAGTTATTTTTCTTGGTTTCAGTAGTTTTTTTTATTAAACTATTCATGATATTATTATTTTTTAAAATCATGGCATTTAATATTGAGGGATCAACCTGGGAATCATCAAGGATTCTTTTTTCTTTTTTTTCTGCCAATTGTTCTCTCTTGCTCCCTTTCCCACCTCCCTGTATACCTGTATTAGACCATATTTGTGTTTTATTGTTGTTATGAACATGTAATTGTTTATATATTGATTTAATATTAGTATGAAGTACATTGGATATTTATTTTTCTATTCTTGCAATACTTTACTGAGAAGAATGTATTTCACCTCCATCCAGGTAAATGTAAAAGATGGAAAGTCCTATTACTAGGTATCTAGTAGATACCCAGAAGAACAAAAATCATTTTCCCACAAAGACATTTGCACCAGAAAGTTTATTGCAGCTCAATTCATAATTGCCAAGTCATGGAAGCAATCTACATACCCATCAACCCATGAATGGATCAACAAACTGTGGCATATGTATACCATGAAATACTAGTCAGCTATTCATGGCATTATTAAAAAATGTTATATACAATCATTGAAAGTATATTTTGGCCTGATTGTAAAAATGAGATTAATATAAAGCATTATGTTGAATAATGTCTATATATAATATTAAGATTAATTAATTAAAGAGTTGTATTGTTGTAATAATTATATAAACAGGTATTGGAGCTATTCAAGCTAATAATTATGTTGACAAATGTTAGATATTACTCTTAAGTTTTTGTGATTCTTAGGTAATTATTTTATTATTGTTAGTGAAATGATCAGTTAATCAATAAAAATGTATAGACACAAATTAAGAAGAAGAGGGCCAAGCCTGAGCCACTATGACAGCTGATGGTATATGAGTAATGAATGATCATGACTATTAAGTATTTGGAACTCTCAGGTCCAATATAAGAGAAATCTAATCTACTATATGGGATTAACTTTATACAGGGAAATTCTCTAGACAGATGTTAGTGATATCAAGGATTGTGTGTTTCTGATTCTATGGTTCACTGATTATGATTATGTTAATATAAATGGAAGTATCAATAAAGAAATATTTAAATGATTAAAGAAGAGAGTGGGGCATGTTGTAATTGACCAATGGTTTTAACTTTAGGTAGAAATCATGTACCCCGTTGACAACTAATATTCAGTTTTATTGCTCTGGGTGAATTGTAAGTTTGTTTTCTTAAGAGAAAAATAAGCAAATACTATCATAAGTTAATAAATACCAAATGATGAATAAATTAAACATGAAATACAAAGACTAATGGATAGAAAGTATCAAATTTATTTTCTGCTCTTCCATGTACTCCTCAGAACAGATACTCCTGTGCTGATTTAAGTGTTCTGCCGTGGCCTCTAGCTCTAGGTTATCTCATGAGCACAGAGACTAATGTGAGTAATAGTCAAAGCTCTTGTTTTGGTTTGGGCCACTTAAGAGTGGTCAGTGTATTACTAAGAAGTAGGAAACATAATTAAAGAAGGCTACCATAACCCCATAATGTACATGGGATTGATAAAAACATTATGTTGAATTATCTATGTTGAAAACAATGAGGTCAATTCAAGAAAACATATATTTTCTACAGATAGAAAATAAGGGGATCATAGTTCTTGTTCTGTTTTTTTCCTAATTAATGCATATTTGTTTATTATGTGTAATGAATTAATGAATAAATGAATTGACAAAGTGTAAATAAAGACAAAGGTGCATGATTATGGTCTAGTGATGGATGGTTGAGGATAATAAATAAATGGGTAAGAAAGTTTAAGCTATAATAGAAAAGAAATTAGTCTATTGCTCCATTGGAAATGATCCTATAGACAGTAGTTTAAAATAGTTAATTACTCTATTCTTACAATTTTGTGGTTCATGATAATAATTATATCATTATAAGTGAACTAATGTGTGAAAAGCTCAAGCATTACTAGTAAATGAATAAAAATATGGACATGCCTGGACCAGCTATGACATATATAATGAAATAAATCCTAGTACTAATTTATTTCTGAGGAGTTGGGAATCATGTTTTGTTTTTTTAATCTCTGATACTGAGGCATGTGTAGACAGATGTATGAATTGTCAATGTTTATGTTCTATGTTATCTTTGGTTACTGGCTGTTTGTTTTATTGCTAAATAGGAAAGTCATTTGTGTAATTAAATAAAAGCCTCAGCGCTATTTAAAAAAGGAACAGTGATAAAAGTTTTCTCTATAATAAGCTATTGTGCTCACTAAATTTCATTACAAAGTTACATCGTCTGTTATCACTTTGCTACTGAGCAACTGTGCATGTGTTACTGTTATCCATGTCACAGTCTTGGGTGTATGTACAAGGATACTAATTATATCTTCATAATGAATACATAAATAAACTAATTATAATCAATTAGCTAATAAAGACAAAACACTGGCCAGTAATGAACAGGTCTTGAAATAGTGGTTATGATTTAGCTGGTTCCTGAGATTGTTATTCTTTAAGACAAAAATGTTGGCTCTTATAGGGTTTTGGGTAAGGGGGACATAGAGAGATGCATGATTGCACTCATGTTCAAGATTTCTGAGAATTTACACATTGTTCTTGTTCTTCACAAAAAACAAATAGTTAACCAAATTTATGAGTGAATGAATAAATAAAGTAGGATCAAGCATTGTTCATTGGTATGAGATTGCTTTGAAACAAGCATTTGGATAAATCTAATTCTGCACATGTGAGGCCAAAAACTTGGGTTATATTTATGGATGGAGGCGTTGAAAATGATGTGTCTTATAGACAGCTCTTACTCTTGATTCAGGTGGTGGATTCAAAGGTATCTATTTCAATGCAAAATTAATAATTGAATTAATTCAACAAAAAAGGGGCTGTCCTTTTGCCACTTGTAAGAAGGACACGACCCAAATTTTAAAATTGGTCTAAACCTGCTCACCTTGTATTCATTAGGGTATTAGAGCTAAATTCTAATCCAGGATATTTAATTCTTTGTAACATTTTCTTTCTAGTCTCTAGAATGAATCCTCATTGATCAAGGCTTTGGCTGGTAAGTCCTTGAGGAAGAAGGCTATAGACCTATATAAGCAATGTACAAAGTTAATATCCCTGCTATGTTGTTTATAGGTATTCATTTTATTATTTAAAAAAATGGATACATGGCTACATCTATACCCAAAATTTAACAAGACCACTGTGAGAATGTGGTACACACCAAGGATCAGTACAACTGATTATATTATATTATTTTTAATATCCTGAAACATTGAGTTTCATTAATAAATCAATCAATCAGGGATGCTTTTTAGGTAAAGGTAGTATAGATAAAGAATAATAAAATCAAATGCTTTTGCTCAGGGACAATGATAAGTTCAAATTTGTTTACTAAATGAAACAGAAATAAGGAATCTCATAAATTAATGAATACCTACTTATAAATAGCTAAGTAAATTGAGGGGAAAAGATGGATTATTAGAGAGAATTTCACATACTCCCTTCACCTTTAAGGTATGCAAGAATCCATATTCAGTTTTCCTGTTTTTTTTTTTTTTCTCCATCTGTTTTCAGCTCCATTGACTGGACAAAATTAAGATGATAATCATTCTATAATGATGGTTCAATGTGAGTAATGATCCAAGTTCTTGTTATTGTTGGGGTGGTCTCTTTAGGGGGTGATGGAAAGGATGGAATATAATCAATGAAGACCACCTAAGGACCAATAATAAGATTGTATTGTAAATCAAGGTTTATGATGAATTCAATTTAGCACGAGAGAAGTTCCTTTTCAAAAGGAGCTCTGTGTTCTTAGCTCTGTGGGTTAGGGGCATGAGTTAGATGTCTGTAACTCTCATAATTCTTCTCAATTTTGGGTGATTTATTTAAAGGTGCTCATAATATTAAAATAGATAACTGAAGACATTAATCAATAAAATGGCAGTCCATTCATAAGCCAGAGATAAAAATGTGGCATAAATCATTGTTTATGATTAATTTCTGTGATGGTTGCTTCATGTTCATTAATTTAAAACTTAATTTGTTAAGTTCTTTACATTTCACAGGATGGATGTACTCTAGCTAATTAAATTATTCCCCAGTTATGAAGATCTTTACCTATTCTTCTGAGTAAGGAGAATGATATGCAATATAAGTAATAAAGGTCTTGGTTTGGGTTGTTAGTTCACAGTTTCTATGGTGTCACTGAAAAAGATAATTAACTTTTAAAAAGCCATGAATAGGCCTATGATAATGATAATGTGTTATGAACCAAAATTAATTCAATTTAACACAAATGAAGTATAAGAATAAAACTTAGCTTTTATATTCATTTTCAAAAGTTTTAGTGTCCCATTGTATGTTTGATGTATTGATAATTTAAACATTCTTCTCAATAAAGTTCTAGCTGTTACTTATGTACGGAGTCAATATACTAGTTGGTAAATAGGGTGGAGAATTTATGGCTGTTCATTGTAATATCTAAATTTTTTTTTATTAAATGGAAAAGAACCATGTCTGTCTGGACCAGTGATGTGAATGGAAAGCATCTGAATAAAAATTATGATCAATCATTTTTTGAAACACTGAGGTCCATTGCACAAACAAGAACTAGTACATAACCTTTGTGGAAATGATCTCAGAAACATTCAAGAATCTAGTTTTATAGCTTGAGAGGGTTCATGGATATTGATTTTATACTATTAGTAGATAAATGGACCAATAAACAAATATCTTCAGAAGTAAAGAAAAAGAGGTTAAAACATGGATCAATTTTGGTTGAGGGGGTCTGGTATAAAGCAAGGGATATAATGAATTAAGTTCTGAAATACATTGGTCCCCTAAGGAAAAAAAGAAGCTGCTACCACTTTGTGAAAGAAGCAGCTAAATGGTGACATTTAAAAGTTGATGTTTTGCTCTTAGTTTGCTGTGAGTTTTCAGATGCTTGATTTATTAAGACAAGAAAGTTAAAATTAAAAAAAAAGTGGTTAACTAAAGGAATGCATGCAAAGTATGACCCAATGATGAAGATATTTTATTCTCTTTTGTATGTGCTTTTTACTTCCACAGAATGGATGTAACTTGGCTGTGATAATCATTATTTAAAATGATCTTAACTGTCACCCACATGGACATGGAGAGTCTATATGAGGGTAAGTAATAGATTGAAACCCTTTTCTTAATTCAGGCTTTTTGTTACAGATGATGACTATTATTCTGAAGAGAATAAATGAATGTGTGCAATCATAAAATCAAAATGCATGCCTGGACCAATGATAAAAATGTGTCTTGACAAGTGTCATGTTTAATTCATCTTGCAAAAATGAGATCCATCAAAAAAGAGGTTTAGATTGCTATCACTGAGATTACAGATTCTATAATAATTTGATTCTATATTAAATTATATATAATTTGATTAATAAGATATTAATCAAATATCTTATTCTTGGATTGGTTTTAATTCACTAGGATTTTATTAATTATTATTTATTAAAAATAGTAAATAGGTAAATATATAAAAAGTAAATATGCTAGTATAATTATAATGGCCACTCATGAGAAATCATGAGATTATGTCATCAAACAAGGATTTGTTTAATTTGGGTCAACTATTTTGCCACTCTGTTTAGAGAGTCCATAGAAGGATTTAAGTAACAGTTAACTTTTCCCCTCTTGTTTGGCAGTAGATTCTTTGTTGTCCACTTCATTTTTGAAAATGAGTAACTATCTTGATAAATAAGAAAATATTCATGTATAAATAAATTTATTATAAAATGACCAAAAATATTCAAATGATTAAATCTCATGCAGTAAAAATTATGATCAAGCTAATTCTGTTTCTCTGAAATCCATTTATTGGAGAAGATACTATATATAATGATGTCAGAAACAGATGTTAAAATTGTCAGTGTTTTCATTCTTTTATTTTGATCAGTTCATGGAGTTGATTATCATTATTATTATTATTATTACATAGTAATCAATCTATGAAAAAGTAAATTATAAGAAGGAAAATCATGGGCCACTGATTAAAATGTGCTCTGAAACAAGTATTATAATTATTATAGTTCAGCCCACTGACATCTTTTAAATAAAACCTTAAACTATTAAAAAAAACCTTAATCTTTTATATCTTTCTTTAATGATATATAGTATATAGAATCCTCTGCATGTACTACTGAAATATTTTGAACAGTTTTGCATGTTATAAGAATTTTTTTTTTAAGTCACAAATTCTAGTGAATTAATTTATTTGGAGGTGGTGATAGGAGCCCCTATACCTCATATTTTCATTTTCTGTCACTTGATATCTAGAAGAATGCTAAAATAACCATTATGAAGATATTAATTTTAATTCAACAAATACTGAGCTTAATCCTTATTAGCATTCACATGTGAATTCAGTCTAGTTCCGGTCATCAAGTAACTCTGGAATTAGATGGAGACTTACTTATAAACACAACAATTCAACATCATAGGGCAAGTAGATGGGCTTTCTAGAATCACAGAAGTTGTGTCTTCAGCTCAATCTTAAGTTTCATGTGCTCTAAGGAAGAGATGCCTCCTGAGCCAGTGATGGAGTCACTAGACTGTAGGCTCCCTGAAAGGTGGGGGGTGAGGGGGTCACACCCCTCTTGTTCACTTGTGCCTTGGACATACAGCAGAGGAATAAATGATGAATAAAAGAATGAATGAGGGAAGCACTGAGTTAGTGAATGAATGACTCTTTTAGCCTATAAAGAAATGAATAAATGAAGTGATGAAAATATAAAGAGGTATAGAAATAAATGAATGGATTGGCATTGAGTTAATGAGTGACTAAATCAATTATTAGTGAATAATTGTTCAGTGACTTACTGAGTGGATGAGTCTATCCTACATGAAATATGAAAAGTGAAAGAGAAATGAAAAACAGTGAATAAATGACTACTAGTTCAATGAGTCAATAAATGAAAGATGAGTGCTTAAAGGAATGAATGAGAGAATGAGTCAGCAAATTCCCTAATGACTATGAATTAATACATAAAGAAATGTTAATTAGGCATGAAGAAATAAATGAATCAGTGAGTCAATGTATGAATCAATCAATGAGAATGAGTCAATTCAAGGAATGAGTGAATGAATAAGGAAAAAGTTGAATACATTAATTGAGTAAACAAATAGGTTGATGAATGAAACAATAATTTATTGAGTGAATAGGCAACTAGATGGATGAATGAATATATTATAGTTAATGAATAAAATAATGAATTAGGGAGTAAATGAGTCAGTGAATGAGTATGCAATCAAGGAATAAATTAACTGCTCTGTGAATGAATGAGTGAATAAGTGAATGAATCAATAAATTAGTAAATGAGTCGGTTGATTCATGCATGAGGCAATGAGTGAATGAACTCCCTGGACCCTTGCCCTGACTGTTCCAGAGAGACTAGCTGTGCTCTAACTTCACACCACAGTATAAATAGATGAACTGGAACACCCATCTTTCTCCACCATGGGCATTTATTTATATGTCATCACTAAAATGATGTGCCCTCAGGGCCAGGAACTAGGTCAAATTCTTCCATGTATCCCTAGTGCCTCACCAGTCCTGAGCCTAGTAAGCACCCAGTGATATGTTGCTGAATGAATGAATGAATGCATAACTAAAAATACACATGCTTTAGTGGATGCTTTGTGAGGATGACCTCTCTCAGAATGGCCTGAGAGATGTTCTTTGGGGAAGTGTGCTGTGTGTCAGATGGTCTGTGGCATCCTCCTATGCAAGTCCAGATTCTCACTTGAGTCCAGTTTCCTGTGTCCAGTGCCAGACAGTGAGTCAGAATACTGGCAGTTCTGACTGTCCTGGATGTTGGCCCATCCTTGGGCAATGTTGGCTTGGCACGATAGAATGGAAGCCCTGGGTCTTCCCGAAAGCTGCCCTTGCCTCTGCCAAGACAGGAGATAGAAAATAACTCACTCTTGTTTTTATGCCTCCAGTGAGTGGGCCTGCTTTTTTCTTTCCAAGCAAACCAAATTCCTTCTCATTGTAGTTATGGGACTTTGGGTTAGATGTGAAGCTCCTCTTGAGCTTCAGCCTCCGTGTCATCTGTTAGGTGAGGATAACAATACCCACTTGATTAGGTGGTTGTATTGTTTAACTAAAGGATATTATAAGTCCCCGAAGTGATGTAGTTATGTACCTGGGAAGAAAATAGATGTGTCATAAATGTCATATGACGGTTTTCTCCATGCCCACCTGAAGTAGCTCTATTTGATGATTTCAGCTGGATTTATTTAATAGCTCTCAAATGGATGTGATACTCAAATTATCCTGTTCTGGAAGACTGGAGAGTTTAGCTAAGTTCTGGGAAGAATGCCAGTGCAGACCGTGCATCTTTATGGCAGCACAGTGTGCCCTTTTACCAAGGAGCAGACAACAAGAAAAGTGAGTTGGCAATACCTTCACTGTATGTGGGACACTTGCCCAAGTTTTGCCCTCCATTCATCTATCTCTCTGTTCACCATTCCCACCCCTCCCTTCACCAAATATGTATTCAACACCCACTGTATGCCTAATACTGACTGACAATTCTTCCTCTCTTGTCTTGGCTGGCTCCTGACCCTGTGTTTCGTCTCTCACTCCTGGTCTTGCCTACTTCCTTTGGACTTCCTTTGGCTCACTCATCTGGCATGGTATATGGCTCTCTCCTTCTTGAGGCTCAAATGATTGGACTCTCCACTTCAGATCAAAATAGGTATCCTCCTCTATCTTAATTTTGGGCATCTGGGACCCTGATTTTGACTCTTCTTGGTTGGCCATCCCTATCTGGGCAAGCTCCAACCCCTTAGAAGAGATGTTTACAACATGCCAGTGGCTGGTGGAGCCTCTAAATGTTGAGGCTGAGTAGCAAGATCAGCACTGAGGGCTTCGGTAAGATCCTTAAGATTTGTTTGGGAAGTGTGTGTAGATATAGGAGATAGGAATTAGGTTTTCACTTTTCCCCCAGAATTTCTTGAGGGATAACAACAGCTAACCAAAATTTTAGTTTTCTGATCCTTCTCTTTAGTTACATAGTCTTGTGCTAGGCCTCACACAAATGTCATCCTCACCTCATTTTCAGTCCCCTTACCCTCTTCCTCAACCTCCTTCATTCCTTTGTGCTTATCTTCCCTTTAAACAGCACCCCTATTACATTGTCAATTATGATGAGCTGCCAACTTATCCCAAAGTGGTACAAAATTTGAGAACAGGCTCCTCTTTTTGTGTCCCTATAGTCTACTTAGGAGGTCTAGGCATCAGGGTATGTTAGGTGAGTTAACCATCCATTCACTCTTTTCATTCATTCAAAACCACCTGGGCCCTTTCTATGTGCCAGAGGCTGGAGCTCCATGTCTTGAGTAGGAATTAGATTATAAAGAAATTTTATGACAAATGTATGTAATTTCCCCTGAGAGAAGTGCTGTGGTAAGTGCTATGAAGCCAAGGTTCTGGGGGCTTTATCATGCTGGCTGCCTGGGCTGGTCTTGGCCCTCATGGAAGAAAGTTACCTCTGCTTCTCTCCCTTGTTTTTCTTTCTTTCTTTCTTTCTTTTTTTTTTTGAAGCAGAGTCTTGTTCTATCACTTGGGAATCAGAGTGCCATGGCCTCAGCCTAGCTTACAGTAACCTCAAACTTTATGGTTTTAACCAGTTCTCCTGCCTCCGCCTCCCAAATAGTTGGGATTACAGTTACCCACCACAATGCCCAGCAAGTTATTGTGCTGCTGTTGCTCAGCCTGGTCCCAAAGTCTTGACCTTAAATGATCCTCCTGCTTCAGCCTCCCAGAAGCAGGGTTATAGGCCATTGTGCTCAGCTCTTTCCCAAGTTTTGAGGATAAACTGACAGGACAACAAGGCTGCCACCATGATCAGAGATGGCCAGTGTCCTAAGCTCCCTAGGGTTGGGTTGGTTGGGATCTTTGGACATACTAGCAGGAAAATAAATGAGTGTATTTGGGGGTTTCTGCTTGGTCATGACTTCGGCAGTTATGACCAGCCGAACCCTTTACTTCACTCAAGCACCACTTCCCTGGTCAGGTATTATGTATTTCTCTTAGATATTTTACCAAATCACAAACTAAGTGTAGGATAGAATATGAGTTGACCCTTTCTGCCCCTCACCCCCAACCCCATTTCATTCTGTTTTTCTGAGAATTGTTTTTGTTGCTAACATTCCTGTGGTGTCCCACAGCCAGCCAGGGGCATGCGTGGTTTAAAGCATCATCCCTGCTGCCTCCTGTACTCTGCCTTTTCTGTTTAGACCCCACCAATATACCCCAGCCCACACCATTAGCATCTCCCATGAGCCCATGGGCCCCCTTTGCTCACTACCACCACCACCACCACTCAGGCTGGGCTCTGCTCTCATGTTAGTCTCTCTGACCCAGCCTGCAGTCTGTTCCGCAGGTTGGAGCCAGTGCAACATTTCTGGAATGCATGCCTACGAGTCTCCTGCTCCTTAAAGCCTGTTCATGGCTCCCTGAAGCCCCAGGATGGAGTCCAAGCTCTTCATGGCTTGGCTACCAACCACGCCTCCTGCCCCATGCTCCCTGGCCTTGTGCATCTGGCAGACCCTCCATAAGTCTTTGTGCGTGGGTGTCTCTGTGCCTTTGCATGAGCTCCTGCTATGGTCCTGTTCTCTCCAGTCTCCTTCCCTGAGCTGACCCCACATTTGCAATTGTTGTGTGGCCATGTTTTTCACCTTTGGTCAGATGTGTCTCCTGCTGCTTGGTCAAGGATATGTTGGAGTATCTGTCTCCCCATCCAGACCTTTAGCTCCTGGGCAGGGGTGCTTGGTTTTGGGTTTCTCAGATCCCTATTGTCTTCTAGTCTGGAGCCTGGAGCAGAAGAGCTGGCTAGTTAGAATGCTGTGAGAGAAGGAGAGAGTGACCACACAGAAGAATGAGTGTAAGGCCATGCTAGGGGCTAACTACTTTCCTGACTGAGAACTGGGATCCCTGTTGTAAAGGAATAGCACCTCTTCATTGCTGAGGCCTGACCTCCTCCTTCTGCCAACCCTACTTTGTCTCCTGCCTGTGACTCATTAAGAGATATGTAGCCATAATCCTTGAAATTGCTTGGGATGGAGCATGTTTTCACTCAATGGTATGAACATGGGGATTTTATTCCTTTCTTAAATAAATCTCACTCCCCTAGGAAGTTTGGACAGGATGTGGGCAATCAGACTAGGGTTTGACTGAACATTTTGCAAAAGGCTTCTTTCAAAATTTGAAACCCCGTGGCCACCGGCCAGAGCTGAATCTGGCTTATGTGGGTCATTGAGGCCTCCTCTCAAAGAAGAGAAGGGAAAATTGAAAACAAACGTTCTGCAGTTGCGGCATAGGCTGATGGTTTTCAAGACAGAATGCAGTGGTTTGGTTTTGCTTCTCTGAGGAAACTTAAGTGAGCTCGGTCACTCGTCTTTAGCACTTATTTCCAGCTTTTGGATGAAGCTTACAATCCTCCTGAAGCCAAAAGGGAGTTTGAACTGGTCCTGAAGTCGATGGGACAAGTGTGTGGGCACTAGGTGGGACTGGGGATCTGGCCCAGGATGGAGGAGAGGGTGTCCAGGGCAGGGCCAGCAACCATCTGGCCCAGTTCACAGCTGGAGCTGCCAGAGGCTCACTATTCCCTTGTGGATGCTGAGAGGTGCATGCTGATGGACCCTGTCATTGGGTTAAAGAAAAGTTGTTCCAGTGTGTGTCAGGCAGGGCCAGGGCACACATCCCTCTTCATTCTGGCAATGTCCCAAGGTGGGTGGCATTATTTCCTTGTCATGCAGACAAGTAAATTGAGGCCTGGAGAGGGCTATGCTGTACCCCATGTCTGCAGGGCTGCCACCTGGGCCTAGGCAGCTCTTCCTCAATGTTAAGTGCTCTTTGCAATTTCATAGTGGGCACTCACCGTGAAGAGCAATATGTGAGGATCATAGATGGGGCAGCAGAGGATGGGAAACAAAGGCTTAGATAGCTCTTGAGAGCAGGTTCTAGTGTTGGTGCCCATATGATTAGCTGTTTCCCTGTCCCTGCTATCCTCAGTGAGTGGCTACTGGCCTTGGGCTGGTCTCCAGGACAGGAAGATTTATGATCTCTTCCTCTGTTTTGACTTTTTTTTTTTTTCTCTGACAGGGAAGATACAAGTTTGTGCCCTTGGAGATGTCGCCAGAACAGCCCTTTAAGTTTCGTGCCCCTCCTCTGTAAAAGGAAAGTCAATTTTATTTGTTTGCTCTGTAAATAAACATCTTGATTCATGCTGCAGGCCCTATGCTGACTGTGAGTACATGTCCCTGAGTATGTCTCCCACCCTGCCAGGCAGAGGCTGTGTTGGGTATACTCGGGAGTAGGCCCTGGATCCAGATGCACTTCAGCCTCTAATCACATGTGGGCTTCTTCTGTCTGGCCTCTCCTTAGATTCTCTCCTCTCCTCTGAGTGAGCTATGCAGGGCTTACTGCTCCCACGTGTTCCCTCTACCTACTTCCTGGGCCCAAAGGGGACCTTCGTGTCCCTTGTTGACCTTCATAAAGGGAAGTGTTTCCTCCTTCATCCAAGCCTTTCTTGGAGCCAGTGACTGCCCAGCCCAGCCTCAGTTTCCCCATCTGTACAAAGGGAACAGGGACAATAACATGTATCCTTGCCTTTCATTGCTTTGGCTCCTGGAGAGAGAGGAAATGTCTCTCCCTGGACTCTGCTCCTGCCTCACTCCATCCTGTTCTTCCAGGCCCTTGATCCACACTTGTAATTTGGGGCCCAGTTGGTGATATTTTATTTTCCCTTGGATCCAAGGCTTCTCCTACCAGCATATGTTTTTTTCAACATGACATAATAAAAGACAGTCTTCTTCCCTCAGCAGGGGCCAGACCCCGTCCCTGGCAGATGTTCCTAGTATTAGCAGCAGCTAGTGACCCAGACCAGCACCCTGCCAGCCAGAGGGGACAAATGCAGGCTTGGGGCACATGTGCCCCTGCTGTGGCTTCCCCTCCTTAGCTGTCCCCTCACCTCTGCTGACCCCAGGCACCGCTGCAATCTTGCCTTCATTTATTGATAGACCCTCCTGTGTGGTTCTCTGGGGAACCCTAAGCCAGGGTTCAGACTTCTTAGAGGGCGGCTTCACCGACTCTGTCACAGATTCCCTTAGTGCTTACCTGCCCCTGGGCCCCTGCCCCTCTCATTGTGCTGTCCTTCCTTCTCCCTCTCAAACCCCCCCACCCCCCACCCCTCCTAATGCTCTGCAGGTCACAGATATAAATAGTTAATACCTCAACAACCATGGGCTCACATTCCTTGGCCCTGCTGTTTATTCAGCTGGGGGTGTACATCAGACTTGAAGAAGCCATATTTGAAGTTGGGGGCAGTTCCCAGGGGTCATAGCATTCCCTCCAAAACCAGGGAAGATGGTTGCAAAGGAGCCACCTGGGCCTTTGGTCTGATGCCTTCAGATTATGGCCCTCCTGGCCTCTTCTCCTAGGCCCTTTCTCCTTGGCATCTTTCCCTGAGGACTGTGACTGTGTGGCTTGGGCATGGGTTTGCATTGCGAAGAAAAGGTAGAGGAAGATGTGACAGGGTTTGGAGTTGGTGGAAAAATGAAGCCTCTGAAGGTGGTTACTATACTCTGTGGTGCTGTTAGGTCCAAGGGTAATGAGGTTTGTGAGCTGGAGGCAGGGAGACAGAGGCTGTGCAGGACCCTCTGCCCAGCCCCTGCGAGCCAGCCTCTCCTCCACCTTTCCTACAGCTGTTTGAGTCAGTGGATGCTGCTACCTTTGCCACTTCACTGACACCCTCTGTGTGTCAGGGTGTACACATCATTGCCCCCTCTTGGCAGAGAAGGGAACTGGGCCTCAGATGATTGTAGGAAAGCCCCAACCTGGTCCCCTTGCCTTGGGTGCACAGTGGAGAGTTGGGAGCAGAGCCTGATTGTCCCTTATCCCCTGTTTGTGTGGCTGATGCCCAGGGACTTGTTCCTTGGACAGGCTTCAGCCCTGAGAGCACTGCAGCACATGCTCATGGTTTGCTCATCAGGACGAAAGAGCTTAATAAACTTTCTTGGCCAAGTTTACCAGTGTGGTGATCTTTCAGAAAGCCCTGCAGCAAAGCATTTGGAGAATTCCCTTCCTGTCTCCCCAGACAGCATGTTTCCAAATAAGAGAGCATGTGGGCTGCAGAACTCAGAACCCCTCCTTTCCCAGCACAGTGGGATTCTCTCTCCTTCTCCTGCTGTTGGTACAGGGGCTATCATTGGCTACCTGAGGCTTGACCCTGGAATCCAGAACCTTGTCTTTGGTGCCCACTTTCTCCCAAACTCCTGCTTCTTGACTGTAGGGAGAGACCTAGTTGAATATTGATCTGTCATTAATACTGTCTGGTTTCTCTTACAGCAGGGAGAGCCTGGCTGACTTCAGCTCTTGGGCTAAGAGTCCTGTATCTAGTACTACACTAATATTACTAAGGTAGTGAGTGCATCAAAGCCCAGAGCTCGAATCCAGCATCGGGACATATCCAGTGTGTGTCAGAGCCTCTAGAAGCACCAGCCCACCAAGCTGTGTGGAATGTGACCCAGCACAGAGAGGAGACCCAGGTGGATGTAAGTTACGATTTGTGCTTTAACTCTGGGTTGGAGAGTGGGCTTTAGTACGGGTACTAACTCCTTAAAAAGTTAAATGAAGATGATAAAATAAGAGCCATTCATGGGCCAATATTGACTGGCGTCATAGAATAAAGACTGTGATCAGCTTAATTCTAGGTATGTCTGAGTTTTTTGAGATAAATTTGCATAGAAGAATAAATATGTTTGGCCAAGTACATTAATGCTGTAAGATTTAGATCAGTCCAGTTATTGCTAAACCTCAACAAATGGCCCTGACAGCCCTGAATTTAAGGTCACCCATGTCATTTTCTTCTACTCTGCCCTCTGTGAGCACTCCATCTCTACGTCCCATCAGTGCTCTAGCCTAAGTATCTCTCTATCCCTACTCCTCCCTTCCTTCCCAACTGTTCGTGCTGAGGTCCCATTCCTTCTCTCTGGCCCAGTTTGATAGCGCTCCACCTGCTCTCTTAGTCTCCAGCTCACACTGTGAGAGAAAGGAGTATGGCTGGCCCTCTGCTTCGTACCTACTGCAGCTCTGCCTAGTACTGGTTCATGGTGCGCCAAGCCACATTCTGTCCCCCTGGGACCCTGTCCCTCTTCCCATTCCTCTCTTGTTCTAGCTTCTCTGAGTTTCTTGTAATTCCTCAATTCACAACTCCTATCTTTTTGTCTCTGAAAGTCTCCCTGACATCCCAGGCCCCACCCCAGCCCCACTCAAGTGCCCCGTCCACCCTTCTCTGCGTTCAGCAACGTGGTTGTCTAGTCCACATTGACTTTGAGTGTCCCAGGGCAGGAGTCGTCTCTGGTCCAACCTTTTATTCCCAAAGTACCTTCTCAAGAAAATGTTTCAAACTTCCTGTCACTCTGCTGAGTTGCACGCGTGGTTAGGTTGGGTTTTGTTTTGTGACTCACTCCTCTTGTCTCCAAAGGTCCTTCTGCACAGAGACCATGGAGGTGTGGCTGCTTGAGCACCAGGCTTTCCAACGAACAGCTGTGATGGGTGCTGCATTTACTTTGCTGGGTGAGCTGCTTTCCTGGTTACATATACTAGAAAGTGCTTGTGTACCTGTGACTAAGGACTGGAGTTGGTCTGGATGATATAAAGACTATAGGAGATCAAAGATGGGCTTTTGATAGGACTTGGGTGTGTGTGATGGCCTCAGAGAAGGGCCAGAATGCATGTACTTCCAACTTGGAACATTTTCAAGAAGAGACTGGGTTATTTCTTTCAGCTGGTTCTCTGAATGGAGGAAAGGACTGGCTAGAGAAGGTCATCTCAGGTCCCACACAAGTGGTGGGGGGCCATGTTGACATTGCAGCTAACCAGGTGCCAGAGTCCTTTTTGGCAGCTTGAGATGGGTCTCAGGGTTTACTGTAATGCCCCTACCCAAAGTCTCTTTTAAAAATTAATACATAATAATTTTTTAAATAAATATTTTTTTTTCCATTAAAAATGAAATGCACATTTATTGTAAAATCTTGTAAAATATTGAAAAGAACAAATGTAAGAATCAGAATCTCACTAGGTCCATCCCTCAAAGATAAGCATTGCCAACATTTTAGTGACTAGCCTCTGGTCTTTTGTTTTCTTTTATAAATTGTGTGTGTGTGTGTGACTGTGTGTGTGTGGGTTTAATTGAGTTCATCGTTATCATCCTGTTTTTTTCGATTAATTATATATTCCGAATGTTTCCCCATGCCATTAAGTAATTTCTGGTGCTTTTTAATGGTTACAGAGGACTCTAGCAAATTACCATATTGTAATTGAATTAATTAGTTTACTTTTATTATATATTTAGATACATTTAGAAGTTGGATTGTCTATTTTGGGTTAGCATCTTTGTTTTTTCATATTCACATATGTCTTCATTCTGTTTCCTGCAGCTCATTGTAAAAGTGGAATGGCCGTGTCAAAGGTGTGAGCATTTTATGGCCAATTTGCCCTCCTTAAACTTCATACCCACTTACATTCTCAGAATTAGTTTAAAAAGTTCTTTTCTCTCTGGGAATTATCAAGGTTTTTAACCTTTACTAATTTGTAAAAACACAGTCTTTCATTCTTTTCATTTGCAGTTCTTTTATTATGTGTAATAAAGTATACATTTTCCCCATTTTTTTTGATTATCGTATCTGAATCACCAGTTCATGTCCTTTTCATTTTTCATCTAGTTTTAATTTTTGTTAAAAGTTATGCATATACATCATTTTAAGAGTCAAGTAGTTCTCTGAGGTTGTGGCAGAAGCATCTGCTCTCTCCAGCTCTTCCAACTCCATCCTCATCTTTTGCTCCATGAAAATAACAAATTTAAATTGCTTTAACTGATTCTCTTGGTGCTTATGTACATATTTCTAAGTAACATTCTATTTTCCCTCCATCCATCACCCCTTCCCTCCCTTCCACCCACTCTTCCTTTCTCCTTCCTTCCTCCATTCCCCCCACCCTTCTTTCCTTCTTCCTTCCTCCCTCCCTTTCTGTTCCCTTCCCTCCCCTCCCAACCCCTTGTTTTTCTCCAATTCCCTCCTCTTCCCTTCCCTTTCCTTGTCAGCTGTAGAAAATGAGAATTAATTTCTTCTACCTATGCTCTTGGCTTCACTCCCCCCCCCCACCCCCATGGGTCTGCGTACCAGTCTCTGAATATATTTACTGGTCGTTCATGGTTTTGGTTTGATATATATTCAAGTCTATCTTATTATAGAAATGTAAACACTCTTGAAAGCTAAACAATGTAGCATTCCGGTTATTTACCTCTTTTTTATAATTTTTTTCCTTTTGGAGTTAATAATTATCTTCTATTTTGTTTCTTTTTATTTTCTTTCCCTTTGGTTGCTTTTAAAAATGAACACAGCTGCTTTATTTCAACTTTCTCAATGGTTTCAAACACATTATTTAAAAAATTTTTATCCTTCTGAAGAAATCTCTCCCTAGAGCCTTCTTGCTTGTTTTGTTATGGATTATTGATATTTATGCTTCTTGCCACCATCTTGTGATCTGCCCCTCATTCATTTTCTGGGGATTCCTTTGATTGCCCTTTTCTTGGTTGGATCCCTGACTTTGTAGATTTTATGTTATTGTCCTTTTTGGTTTATTCTTCTGTTCAGCTATAGATTGCATCCTCTAGCTGTTTCAGGAGAAAGCGTTCATGGCAGATAAGTATTTGGAGACCTTTTACATCTAAAAAGGAAAATGAATAGTCCACATTGACATTGATAGTTTGGCTGGGTATAGAATTCTAAGTTGGATTTTTTTTACCTCAGATTTTCAAGGTATAAATTATTTTCTTCTAGCTTTTGATGAGAAATCCTAAGGCTTTCTGGTTCTCCATCTTCTGTATAAAATCCATTTTTCTTCCTTTCTGGAACTTGTAGAATTTTCTCATTGTCTTCCAGTATTTTATTAACATTTTTCTATTTTATTGTTGTGTTTTTATTTTAGCAAAAGCAACAATATTCTCATTTTTGAGAAACCATCTAAAAGATTAAGTAATTTGTTCAAGGTCAATGTCAGAGTAACAAAGACAATCCAGGGTTCTTCTGACTCCAAAAGTCTAAGAGTCTCCAGTGCTTTGTAACTTCATTTATTTTTGTATTTCAATTTAGATCTGCCTTTGTCCTTTTTATCAGGTCCTTTTGATATGAAAAGCTCTTTTCCTTCAGTTCTAGAAAATTTTCTTGAACTATTCCTTGGAAAGATTCCTTACATCTGGTTTTTATTCCTAGCACTTCTATTGGACCTTCTCAACTAGTTCTCTAATCTTCCCTCTGATTTTCAGTCTTTTCCTAAAAGAATTTCCTGTCTGCATCTTTTATTTTTGTTTATGCTTTCATATCTCTAATTTTTTAATTTTTATTATACATTAATTATTATTCTATAATATTTTGCTTCTTGGATGCAACTGCTCTTTGATATCCTGATAATATTTATGATAGGGCTTTTTTTTTTTTTTTTAGAAATATCTTCTTCACCCCACAGAGTCTCTAAGCTTTTCTTTTCTTCTTCCAAGTATTTATGTCTCTAACCTATATGTTAGATGCTTTCCTCAACTCTAGTGATATAGATAGATACAGATATGGAATAGATGTAGATATTTAGTGTATACACACATTAATGAGCTGTTTGAAAGCTCTCAGTATGTGGTTTGCCCTTGTAAAAGTGTGGCTTTATTCTAGTAAAATTCTAGATGGTCTTTCCATTGGGGAACCCAAGGTTTTAGAATTTTTAGTCCTTTTCTTTTGGAAAATTGCAGTGCTTCAAAGATTCATTAGTTTCAGGCCTAGTGAGAATATTTCTGGCTGCTGGCACTCCAGAAAGTTTGTGGAGGAATAATGGGGTTCTCAATATCCAACTTGTAAATTCTGCCTTCTTCCTCTTTTTGGTTTAGAACTCTGGCCCTGATTTGCACTTACTATCACTATTCCAGAGCCTCTGTTTTGCCTTCTTTAAGTAATACATTTTCAATCTTTCCTCAGGGTTAGGGAGGGCTCTACACATGCTTGAGGAGTTTGGGATTTATTTTTGTCTTAAATAGGCTTTGAGCTGATTCATCTTATTTAGGTCTAGCTCTTTTCCTGCCATACCTGGTATTATCAATTCCTGGCATTTCTGTGGGTTATATTGAATACACTTGGCTTTATTTCAGCTTTCCTTATTGCCAGTTGAAGATTCAGTTCTCCTTTGTCTGAAGCAGTTATCAAAACTCTCCTCTTATCCTCAATTCCTGTGTGTGCTTATGCTCAAAATAAAAATCTCTTTACTCTCACTTAGCACAATTTCAAGAGGGAAAGCAGGCAGACATCTGAATTTAATTTAACATGGTGACCAGGAAGTCATTCATACATTTTTCTCTATTAGTGTTCATTTTTAACTTTTATTTTATAAGTCAATTTTAATAAGAATAGTTATTTTTTCCATCATATGTTCCCAGTAATTTTTTCTCCCCATTTGCCATTTCATTTTGTTCATGAACTTTTTAGTCTTTTTTTTTTTTTTTATTGAGACAGAGTCTTAAGCTGTTCCTCTGGGTAGAATGCCGTGGCGTCATAGCTCACAGCAACCTCAAATTCTTGGGCTTAAGCAGTCCTCTTGCTTCAGCCTCTTAAGTAGCTGGGACTACAGGCACCTGCCACAATGCCCAGCCATTTTTTGGTTGTAGTTGTCCTTGTTATCTGGCAGACCCGGGCTGGATTCAAACCTGCCAGCTCCGGTATATATGGCTGACACCCTAGCTGAGCTACAGGTGCCGAGCCGTGCTTTTTATTCTTATTTTCTTAAAATCTATCACCAATTTTTTCTAACAATTTTTTGATTTTCATTTTTCTTTTTCCTTAGGAAGGCTTTTCCCAAAATAATTTTCAATTTTTTTTCTAGTACTTGTGTGACTTTATCTTTTATACTTGATCTTTAATTCATAAATTTAATTATTGTGAAGAATAACTACTGTCCCATTTCCACATTTACAACTTGCTAGATACTTTGATAGTTTTGGTTCTTCTAGAGGTTTCCTGTTATGCCATTGGTTTGTCATTTTTACATTAGTATTGCTTTGTTTTTATATATTGGATTGTTATAATGTGCTGTTATGCAGCAGCAATAGTCTTCATTCTTATTTTTCAAGATTTTCTTGGTTAGTCTTGTTTGTATATTCTTTTAGATGAATTGCAGTGTTATTATAAAGTTAAAAATATTCCTCATAAATTTTTCTGAGGAATTAATTGTGAGTTAATTTAAAGAGAATTGATATTTGTTAGTACTCAGGCTTTGTGCAATATTTTGCAATTTTATGTGTATTTATACACATATATTCATGATCTGTCATGTTTATGTCAAGGAATTAAGTATTGCTTCAATTGTGAATTTGATCCATTTTCTCTATACTTTCTAACTGGTTATTCCTGGTATATAGGCAATCTATTGTTACCATCTGTCTCATTGAATTCTCTACTGTTCTCCACATTTTTAGTTGAGTGTTTTGGAATTTCTAGGTGTAGAGTCATTCATATCTATATAATGCATATTTTGTCTCTTTGTCATTTTATCATGTCCATTTCTCTTGTCTTGTAATATTGGGCAGATATTCTAAAACATTAAATTATCAATAATAGAAATCTTGTTTCTAGTTCATTTTTAAGTATCATTATGAGACTTTTTTAGTCTAGATGTTTTATATGCTAATGAAGTCTTTATTTCTAGGTAATATATGTCTTTAAAATCAGGAATGAAGTTAGAATGTTATGAAATGTTTTTGTTTATTATTCACTTTTTTATTATTTTGAAATATTAAATAATGTTTTAATGCAACATTTAAAAATATCAAAATTAGGTAAAGTATAGTGGCTTATGTCTATAATACCAGTGCTTTGAAAGGCCAAGGTGGGAGATCTTTTTTGACATCTTTAAAGATATTCATGTTTTTCTCCGTTGATCTATTGAGGCAATGGATACAATAAATTATAATAATGTTTCATAACTTTGAAACATTTTTGGATCAAATTCTACTTGATTATGGTGTACTGTTCTTTTGATATACTACAACATTTGCTTTGCTACTATTTCACTTAGGACTTTTCAAATCTGTTTAGTATTGAATTTTGATGTCAAAATTATGTTGGCTCTGTAACATGAAAGCAGCATTTCATCTTTTTCTGTGTTCTGTATGTACTGTATATACATTATTTGAATGATCTAGTCCATGAAAGCTTGAATAACTCACCTATGTAACTGTCTTGGGATAAGTCTTTGACATTTCCTATTTCTTCTGTATTTATTGGTGTCTTTAGATTTCCCACATCTTTAGAATTTTTGCTTCTTTTTCTAATGTAGTTCAGTGTTTAAATATCCTGCCACTAGATCAGACAAATTGGGTTCAAGTACTTGTTCTGTCACCTCTGTAATTCTTAGTTTCTTCAGAAACTTGGAACTCTAAAGGGTTCCAAGAGAGCCACTGTGAGAATTAGGAAAGAAAGTACTTTGCACTGTGTCTGGTACACAGTTCTCAAAATTATTTTTAAGCTATTATTTATCCTAGAAAATAATCTATTTTTTTGAGATTTAAAAAATTTATTAGAATAGAGTTACAAATAGCATTATTTTATACTAGAATTTTAATCTAGTTCTGTGATTATATCACCTTTGTCATTCTTAATTTTGTGTATACCTACTTTATTTCTTTTTTATTAGATGAACAAAAGGAGTATTTATTGTAGAGGTTTTCACAGAAGACATTCTTAGAGTAATTTATCAATTCAACTTTTTTTGTGTGTGTTCAAATTAAATAATACCTGCCCTTTTCTTTGTTGATTCCTTTCTTCTGCTTTCCTTAAGTTTATTTTTTCTATCTGTCCATATATTCCCTATTGTTGTTGTTCTTTAATGAAAACATTTCATTATATGAATTTGCCTCTGGTTGCAATTTTGACTGCATTTCATATGTTTTAATAATATGTAGTCTTTTCAATATTTTGAAGTATTATTATATTTTTTATTTCTTCTTGTTCTTAGAAGAAATGGTTATCTGAGATAAATGTTCAAAAGTAGAGTTTATTTTTAAATTACTTCCTAATTTATTTGCGTTGTGTGTTGTTTATATTTTTAATTCAATTGTGCTTAGATTTTATTGTGGCTAAAATGTGGATATATAAATTCTACTTTGAGGAATTTATTATTGTCATTTATGTGCATAATATCAATTTTTTAAACGTTTTGTGGACCTTTCCAAGTGTAAGATGTACTACTCCTTTGTAGGGTATAGTTTATGATGTAAAGACATTTTTAGTTTTATTCACTTTTCATTTGATTCTTTTGGATTTTCTTAGTAAAGAAGTATATAACCTACTAATAGATTTTTATTTGTTTTATTACTTTGGTTAAAGCTTTGTGGACAGAGTAATCTAAAATTGATGAAGTGAACATTTTTTTCCTTATTGCTCATTTTCTATTAAGTATGTTGTTGCCTCTAGAGTTGAGGTATGTTTGTCATTTACTTTTTGCCTGTTTGATGTTTTTAGGACTGAGAGAGTTTTGGAAATTGTGTTTCTGTTTTTTCTCCATTTTGGGGTGCTATTTTATTTCTAATGAAAATGTTTGCGAATGCTATATCATTGTTGTGAATTGTACCTTCCATCTCTGAGAGGTGGTTTTCATCAACCTGTTTAATGACTTGAAATTATGGACACACATTATTTTTCTTTTTATTTGTGTTCCTAGGTTAAGTAACATTATTTTCTCATATAATATTTCTGAAAGCCTATAATGAAGGCAAAGTGTTGTTTGAGAGTCAAATGGGGGACTTGCATGTTCCAAGGAATTCTCCTCCACGTGGGCTCAATGTTCTGCACATTGCCATGGTGTTTCTAACATTCCACAGATGTTCTTCAGTTTTCTTCTTTTCAAACACAGTTGACTGCCTTAAATTTAATTATTGAGGGTAAAGATTGGCCATGTTGGGTTTGCCTAATGATTTCCATATTTGCTTTAATTTCTTAAGTATATACAAGACCTATGCTCTTACCACAGGTATCAGCAAGTTTATCTTTCCATTTTCCACTTATTTATAAAACAAGAGCAAAATGTAATTAAATACTGTTTTTCAAATGAGGCCAAACCATTTAATCAGACCAAATATTACTCAGAAGTCCAATAAGTAAAATAGATCAAATCAGAGCTGCCTTGTTTGGAATTGGCCAGTGACATCCGAACTATTGGTGCTGAGCACCCTTAGTGCCGTGTGGGATCCCCAAATGTCCCTATGAGTACTGCTTGGAAGCTCTGCAATGAAATATTTAAAGAATTGCAGAGGCAAATTGAACAAATTGTTGCATGTGTAGAACTGGAGGTGCCATTCATTGATAGGAAGTGCTAGCTGGCAGTCAGCTGCTGTGTAAATTCTGTGGTTTTGGAGATGTTAATGCATGATTGTGTGGGCTGCCCCAAAGTTAAATGCATGGAAATTGAGGTCTTCTTGTTTATCTGTGCCATCCTTAGCTTTGAAATTTTTTGAATTACTTTATTTAAAGTGTGTTTTAAAAAGTCAACATAGAGTTTGAATTTGAGGCTTTTGACCTAAACTGAACACCCCCCACCCCCTTCTTTTTAAGGATGTATAACCATTTACATTTTTTCTTGATAGTCATATTTAGGCTTTTAAAAAGCATTGTATATAATGCTTTTTATTTCATTCTTTCCTGCTACATTTTTCTTTATTTTAATTTTCTCTGGTGATTTAGAAAGTATGCAACCAATTTCTAAGTCTGTTGGTGCTTACATTTCAGTTTTTAAAAAAACACACTTACATCTTTTACTTCTCTACAGTAACAAATGAAATAGCACTCTCTGACTTTTGCCCTATGTGAAATTACTCAGTTTAATATTTATCCCCTTCCTTCCCTCCTGTTTTTAAGCCCTTCAGAATGATAAGGTGTCAGTGGGTTTTATCACTACCTCCTCTGCATACCTTCTCCCAGCCCCGTGCCAAATGGCTTCTCTTTGCTTTTTGTACTCTGGGTACCCCCTGCAGTATCTGGGACTCCTTACTGTTTCTGTACTATAGATCCTCAAATCCTACTATTCTGTGCACTTCTGTGATCACTTGTCAATGTGTGGGTTGAGTATCTGTCTTTTCATCTGTGAGCCACTGAAAGGCAGAAACACTGAGTCCACCTCAGCCTCTGCACAGGGCAAATGCTAGAAATGTGTCAATGGTTAATTATCTAAAATAATACCCAAGCAAGTCCATGAGAGGTCCAGGAGCCTGTTGAACACATGAGGGAATGGATTCTTCTTCTTCTTCTTCTTCTTCTTTTTTTTTTTTTTTTAGCATTTTCATAAAGTATTTTTTTTTTTTTTCATTAAATCATAGCTGTGTATATTAATGCAATCATGGAGTACAATGTGCTGGTTTTATATACAATCTGAAATATTTTTAGCAAACTGGTTAACATAGCCTTCACGGCACCCTCTTAGTTATTGTGTTAAGACATTTATATTCTACATTTAGTAAATTTCACATGTGCCCTTGTAAGATGCACTGTAGATGTGGTCCCAGCAATTACCCTCCCTCCACCCATCCTCCCTCCTCCCTTCCCCTCCATCTAGGGAATGGATTCTTGAGGGGGAGGAGTGAATGGGTGAGTGGACGAATCAATGCGCCTTTGCAAGAATGTATGAAAAAAGGAGTGGAGTAGACCCTGGGTCCTGGGTATATAAATAGGGCCACCAGCCACCAGCCATTTGAGGTTAGAAGGATCTGTTCAGGCCCATGCTGGGTGTCTTAGAGGCTAGGTGGGATGGTGGGCTTGCTCATCTCTCTAGATATCCAAGAGACTAGTGAGGACCCATGTCACTTTATGCAGGAACACAAGGATACCTTCTGGGTCTATTTCTATCATTTGTCATTGCCTGTGCTTCCTTCCTTGACACTCTGTTGCCCGTGTCCCCTGTGCTGGGCACCGGGAATGCAAAGCTGAGGCCGTGTGGTCTGGTCCTGCCCCAGAGTTCTCAATACACGAGGAGACCCACATGATCTCCTGTCCCATGAGATTGCAGAGAGTAAAAAAGCTGTCAAAATGAACTTGCTGAGGCCACCACGAGCCTGCCCTAATTACCAGTGGAGACAGCACCTGCCACAAGCCCTGAGCTTGGTTTCCCTCCTGCCAACTCTGCAGGAATCATCCTCCATCTTTCTCAGCTTCTCATTCTCCTTCTCCTCTGGAGCCTTCCCTGGGCTCTTACCTTCTCTTCTTCCCAGGCTATAACAGACCTGCTTCTGCACCCCTCAGACCTCTAGTCCCTTCTTCCTAACACCTTGTAGGATTTTGCTCTGGCTTCCCTCTCTCCAGGTACCACCCTTGGTGGCTTCTTTATGTATCACTTTGACTTGGCTTCCAACACTCCCAATCCACACAAAGAGCTTTTGTTAAGATCTCCAGCATCATCCACCTAGTTGCCATCTCAGCATCTCCCCTTGAGTTTCTCAAGGGCATGTCAAACTCAGCTGAACTCCTGTCCCACTGCAGGCACAGCAGGCACTGCGAGGCCTTTCTTCTTCACTGCGCCTCACCTGCCCTGGGACACTACCAAGTCTCTTGTGCTCTTCTTCCTAACTTTTCTCAAGTGTGTCTATTTGCCCCATTTCCATGACTCCTGCCTAGCCCATGGCACCTTTCTCACTTTGTGGGGCCTATTTTCTGCCCCCTGCACTCTCTCTTACTCTCAGCAGTGTTTCCTTTTCATATCTGCAAACGAAATCTTATAAAAATGTGATGTTCACTGTGTTATTTTTCAACCAATAGTGGCCTCAGGATAAAGTCCAAAGTCTTTTGCCTTTGTTGTAAGGTCCTGAACTATCTGGCCCCGGATCAGCTCTTTATTTCTGGCACTTTTCTGGCTCTTCACGCTCTGCTCACGTGGATACTACGCTATGCCAGGCCTATGCTCTGCCGGGTTCTCTGCCGTCACCCAGCACGCTCCATCCACTCTTATTCACTCTCTTCTAAGCTTAGTCCCCTCATCCTTCATCTTCTTTAGGGTTCCAACAGGTGTACCCTATTTGGTGAGAACCTCCTGCTAAATGCTCTTTTCTTCTTCACAACACTTTGGCTCCTTTAATTTCGAAACCAATTCTCTGCACTAATTATTTTAGTGTGGGTTCCCCCAGCTAAGCTCGAAGCCACGGGATGGCAAAAACGGTGTCTTATTTCCAGCTCTTGCTCCAGGAAGATATTTAATGAACGTGAATTTATTTCTATGACTGACCATATAGGAAATATGACTGGGCTGAGAGAGGCAGGGCAGGCACTGTGGGTCAGTGGATCAAGGGCCAGAGCTGGCTGAGTCAGTGTGGGGGACTTGGGCAGGGCTCCAAGGCTGGGTTTGAGGGAACTCTAGGCTGGGTTGGGGGAGCAGTGGGAGCAAAAGTGTGTGAACACTGCGGCGTGAGGGATAGTCTGTCAACCTGGGCTGTCTGATGCATGCAGAGAGCAGGGAGGATGATAGAAGTGAGGGAAGAAGTCTTGAATATCATTCTAAGGAGGTAGGTGTTCAATAACTGGATTGCGAGCTGGGAGTGACCCAATATATACTATGCTTCAGGACTTTGGAGGACTAGGGCTGCCTGGAGGCTGCCTTTGCCCTTTCCTTGGGCACTAACCAAATCTTAAGGCCTCATAACCCATTCATGCTGAGGGGGTGATATTTTGAAAGTTGGGTTAGAAGGAATGAAAAGACTCAAGGAAGGCCTCCTGGAGGAGGCGGAGATATCTGTAAGGAGCTTGTGGAACCCACTGCCCACTCAGGCTGTGATTTGAGTCTACAAGAGTACTATAGTACTGGTGGGGACCATCATAGCCTGGGTGGGCTAGGGCAGTTCATCATGTAGAGGTTGAGGGATTCCATTTCATGTGACAAGATCTGCCCTTAAGAGTGTGCTGGTCTGCCATGAAGAGAAAACCACTACCCTTCAATTTAATTAAGAGATAGTTAACCACACAATGGACAAAGCATGGTCAACAGAGCATGGTTTACTTTTCTCAATCTTTCCCAACGCGTGTGGCCTTCCTAGGGGGAGATGCTACTTCAGGGGAAAGGCACCTCTTCCCCATCAGTACCACTCCCCAAATTTGAGGAGGGGGTTGTTTATGTTCATGATGTGCCTGCTTCCTTATGCCAAATCTGGCCTCAGAAAACTTTCTGGAAGTAACACCAACATCAGGGACAAGGCCCTGACGCTGGGGTCAACACCATTCCATGGTTCCTGAAGAGATGGTAGACTATGGAACGTAGGCGTTATGATTTCTGACCTATGTAACATGGTCCACTAACTCTCAGTATCCAATCCATCCTCGGAGGGCTTCCTGGAGGTGTTGCCAACTTCAGGGAAGAGAACACTGGGTTTAGCTTCAGCATTGCTCCATGATAATTTCTGTTGCCTATGGTTGATGTCTGACTCATGCAACAAGGCCTGTCTCTTCTGAGCATTTAATGTACCTTCTGCGGAGTTTTCTGGAAGTGATGCAATTTGGGGGCACAGACATGAGTTCCAACCTCTGCCATGGTACTTGAAGAGATGGTTTGCTGTGTGGCGTATGTGTGAGGAGAGATTTGTGTGACATGCTCCACCACTTCCCAATAGTCCAGCCAGCTCTGGAGGGCTTCCTGAAAGTGCTAACTTCATGGGGACCCATCAGTCCAGCCTCCATCATGCTGTGGGCATCCTGCAGTTTTCTGTTTATACTAAGGCCTACCTCTTATCAATATTATATCCAGTCTCAGAGAGTTTTCTGGAGGCAGTGCCAAGTGTGGGGATGAGATTGTGGCTGTGACCTTAGGGAGGCAGTTAACCAAAGCAACACCTCCTTTTTTCATAAAGATGGTATGTTGGTCACTGCTCAGAATATAATCCAGCCAAGCAGACCTCCTCAATATGCCCCTGATTTTGTGACGGATATGGCCATTGGACTTTCCTTGTGGCATCATATTTTCACTCTCAAACCTAGGGCTCACCAATAGGTAGGACCTGGGCCTTGCAGGCCCTGTTGCTGTAGGCTTGGCCTGGTCAGTCTAACTGGACAGATGCTCTTTTTTGATGCACACAGACCACTTTGTATCTTTGATTTTTTTTCTCCCCACTCCCTCCATAGTTCTGTGAGGCACATATCATGTTCTCCTTTCCACTGTGCCCATCTACCCCAGCAGTGCCTGGTACATAGTAGGCACTTACTCAGTATTTATGGAATGATGAGATCTATATCATCATCCACTTTTGCTGAGTGGGACTTCCAGCCTTAGAGGGCTTTGTGGAGAAGTTGACAGTTTGAGGAATGAACCACTGGTTCCAGCTTCAGCATAGACCTCTGACTGTAAAGACTAGGCTTCTAGCCTGTGTGTGCTTGTCGCATGGTGCATGTGTTGTGCTTGACTTGCCCTCTGATTCCACCCAGCTGAAAGCCTTGGAGGGCTTTCCGGACGTGTCCTCGGCCTTTGTCCTCGGCATCTCTGTGTGGTACTTGGAGAGATAGTAGACCGTATAGCGTACGCTTTATCTGTGACGTATGTAACACGGTCCACTAACCCTCAGTATCAAATCCATCCCCGAGGCTCCAGGAAACAACGCAGTCTCCGGGGAGGCAACCATTGGATCCACCGTCAGGGCTTCTCCATGACACTTGAAGAGATGGTTTTCTGTATGGCATGTTTTTTCTACATGATGCAAAATGACATAATCTCCTTCTTCTTATATCAAGTTCTACCTTGGGAAATCTTGCCATCTCTGGGGAGGAGACCTTGATTCTTTCTGGAGTCAGTGCTGTTCAATGACATGGTTGACTACACAACTCTTTATTAGTAGACACCATGACCTGCTTCTTCTCAGCATTAAATACTACCTTGAAGAGGTGCCTTGAGGCAACTTTGTGGACGTGAACCGCCTTCTAGCCATCACTATCATCATGCGGTACTTGAAGAAATGGTTTACCGTCCCACATACATTTTGGATATGTATGTGGGACGGTAAACCGCTTCTTGGTATCCAGCCCAGCCATCCAAACCATCCTGGAGAGAGCCTGAAGTTAGAGGAGAGATGCTGGTCTCAGCATTCTCCCCTTGCCATGATGCTTGGCGGAATAGTAGACTCTTAGATGTGTCCTTTCTCTGTCAATGCTTGTGAAACAGTCTTCTCCTCAGTTCCCATCACAGCCTGTGGGCTTCCTCAGGACAGTGATGATCTCCAGGAAGGTGTCCTGCTTCCAGCCTTGGCACATCCCCCCATGGCACTTGAAGAAACCATGGTTGGTGCTGCAAATGTTCATGAGCTGCAAATATTCATGAATTAGGGATGATGTGTGGTCTATCTGTCATTATCCTCACAGCTATCCTCAGATGACTTCATGACATTATGCCATGTAGAGGCAGATATGGGTGCAGGAGATGGTGACACTCCAGGTACTTGAAGACACGCTGACTTGTTCTTATCATTGACAATGCGTGTACAGTCTATCTTTTTTTCCATATCAAGTCTAGCCTTCTTGGGGGATGATGCCCTAGTCTGGACTCAGCACTGATCCTCCATGAAAATCTGATGATCCCACCATGTATGTTTACAGATTAAGCACATCCCTTGGCCCACTTCTTCCCTGTCTCCTGGCCAGTCTTGGAGAACTTGCTGAAGATGCTGCCAGCCTCAGAGACAGAACACTGGTCTGGTGTCATCACCCACCTCACGGTATCTGAAAAGGGTTCAATCACACTGCATGTAATTTCTTAATGACATATGTGACATGGTCTACTTCTTTTCAATATCAAATTGAGCCTTGAAGTTCTCTGGGGGGGGGGGTCTAGTCAACCTCAGGAGATGAGGCTGCAGTTCTGGTACTAGTACTGCCTCAGTGTACTTAGTAGAAGTTGACTATGCTTCATATGTTCTACTTCCAATGCATGTAACTTGGTCCACCTTTGTATAACAGCAAATGCACCTTGAGGACTTCTTGTAGGCAATACTGATATTAGGCATAGCACTAGTTCCATCATCAATTTCCACTTCAGGTCCTTGAGGGATAGACCTCTGTGCTATGTCCCCTACATCTGTACCAGGCATTGCATAGTGACCTCCTCTTAATACTCCATCTAGCCTCAGTGGGCTTCTTGGAGGTGATGCTATCAAGGGGAAAGAGACACCGTTTCTGACATCAGCCCTCTCCAAGGTACCTGAAAAGATGGTTGACCATAGAACATGCGCTATCTCTGTGCCGTATGTAATATGGTCCACATCTTCTCAATATCAAATTCAGTCGCAGAGGGCTTCCCAGAGGCAAAGCAAACTTCGTGGGAGACATACTGATCTAGCTTCAACACCATTTTGCAATATTTGGAGAGATGGTGGACCATAAAATGTATTCACTATTTATGATATATGTAGCATGGTCCACTAATTCTCAGCCTCAGTTAGCCTCAGGAGGCTTCCTGAAGCTCACAAGAACTTGAGAGCAAGGCCTGTGTGATAGGCACTGTCGAGAGCAGGTCATTCGGTATTTGGCTACAGATCATGTACTTTATTTATGACATTGGCCACTTGGTCGCCTAACCAAATACTTAGCACCCAATCCTAGTCTTATAGGGCATACTAAAGGTAGCGGTAGCATTGGACATTGGTTTGTGGTCATTGTAGTCGATGTTTGTGGATTGCTTATAGTTCATAATGCACATTCTGAGGGCTTCCTGGAGGTGATACCAAATTAAGGGAAGAGGCAGGGGTCAACATCACTTCATGGTATTTGAAGATGCGGTTGACCATGGTGTGTACGCTTTATTTATGACGTAGGACACATGGTCTACTTCTTCTCAATATCACATCTCGCCTTGGAAGACTTCCAGGAAGTGATATCAGCTTTGAGGAAGAGCCACTGTCCTGGTGTCAGTACTACTGCTGCTTGGTACTTGGAGAGAGGTGGTCCGTGGCGCGTTCGCTTTATTTATGGCGCACATTACACGGTCGACCTCTTTGCAGTATCTAATCCCGCCTTGCAAGCTTTTCCGGAGCTAACATCAACTGTGGGGTGGGGTGCTAGGTCTGTGCTTGGTGCAACCCAGCAGAATTTGTGATGTGTTTGTCATGTGTGTGATAATAACTCATGTGTGGGAGCCTTCTTCTCAGCAAACTGCTCTGGCTTGGCAGCTTCGAGGGCAAGGGTAACTTTCGGATGAGGAGCGTGGCATCAACATGTACCTGGATACATGAGATGGTTGACCAGAGAGCACACGCTTTATTTGTGCCGTTTGTGACCTGGTCCACTAACCCTCAGTATCTAATTCCCCCTTGGAGAACTTCCTGGAAGAGGTGTCAACTATTGGGGAAAGAGACCAGTAAACGGGGGCCAGCTGTACTCTGCTAGACTCCGAAGAGAGAACATCTGCAAGGTGTTCGCTGCACAAGTGCCAAAATGGCTGAATTGGACTTATTGTTAGTATTAGCTGTTTCCTTGGAGGGCTTCCTAAATATGGAGCCATCCAATTCAGGGGAAGAGGCATGCTTTCTATACCATCCTAAAGTACTCTAGTGATCAGCTGACCAGAGTGTATGCACTTTATTTCTAGCCCAGGTCACCTGGCCCACCAACTTCAGTATCCATTGAGCCCTTAGAAGGGCCTCTGATGGAGTCAAACTTGGTTTGGGGCATCTGTGACTCTCTCTGATAACTGATAAAAGATTGCCCTTTGGGTTAACTATAAAATGTAACAGCTCCTGTGGGTCGGCCTCTCTACGATATCACCACCCTCTGGCCAAGATGCCAATTCAAGAATGTGCCATGGGGTCTGCTCCATGGGTGTACTTGGATAGATGAGTGATGAAAGCATGCCTTGAACTAATGGCTTTCTGTAGCAAATTGACTAATACTCAGTGTGCAATTCCATATTTAACAGGACTTCCAGGACTGAATGTCAAGTTTGGGAAAGAATCAGTGGTGTTCTTGTCAGTGTTACTTGGTGGTACCTGAAGAGAGGTTTTCTGGGTTTCTGTTTCTTTAATGAGGATGAAACACACCTGGTTAACCTCTTTTCCAGTATCAAATCCCATCTTGGCGTCCTTCTGGTTTAGACCTCAGCATCAGGGAAGGGTATTATGTCAGCTCCCAGCCAGTGGACAGGAATCCATGGCTGGCCACAAAGCCTGTGCCTTATTATCTTGACTAATGTCATCTGTTCTACTAACCCTCAGTGTCCAATTCCGTATTTAACAGGACTTCCAGGACTGGATGTCAAGTTTGGGGACGTATCATTGGTGTTCTTGTCAGTGTTACTTGGTGGTACCTGAAGAGAGGTTTTCTGGGTTTTTGTTTCTTTAATGAGAATGAAACACACCCAGTTAACCTCTTTTCCAGTATCAGATCCCACCTTGGAGGTCTTCTGGTCCAAACCTCAGCTTCAGGAAGGGGCTGTATGAACATAAACAAATGGACATAGATAAATCATTGACCACAAAGCATGTCCTGTGTTTCTTATTTTTGTCTTCTATTCCACTAACCCTCAACATCTTATCCATTCTTAGGAGGACTTCTCAATGTGATGCCAACCTGGGGGGGAGACAGCATCACCATGACAACTGCATGCCCTGGAACACACAGGTAGGTTACCTATGGGTGCATTGATCTTGCTTCTGATAAATTACCCATGCCCAGGCTAGTTCAGTATCCAGCTCCATTTTGGAGGCATGGCTTGTCTTTGCCACAGTCAGTGATGGGCTTGGAGTTAGCCCAACCCACATTAGGTGAATGCCTGTTTTGTAGAGAGCATGCCCTGATGAACAAGTCAGGTATCTTAGACCACTATCCTTAGCCTCCCATTTATTCTGAAAGGATGCTCTGGACATAATGACATCTTAGAGAAGGAAAGCTAATTCTGAGATCAAAAAAGAGACCTTTGGAATCTGGAATTAGCCTGGCATGGGACCTTTTTATTTCTAGCAAGAATTCTGGAGTTGATTAATTTTAAATGTGGAGGAATCCTTAATGGTATGCCAACTTGAAGACATGGGTTTTGCATAAGCCATGGTCTAGGAGAAGGGAGTGTATGCTTTGCCAGGGCTACACCTAATCTACTGACCACTGCACTCAGTCCACCCTTATGAGAAGCTGACATAGAAGAAGCTGTTTCTATAGATGGTTTTTCTCTGTGGTACTCAAGAAGTTTCTATTGGTGTTTTTGTTTCTTTTCTGACAAAAAATTTTTGTTGACCACTCTTCAGCAACAAATACCACCGTGGAAGAGAGGACAAAAGTTGTCAGCCCTGTCCAGGGTAAGTGAGGCGAGATGTGGGCTTTCCTTCCTCTGTTTGTCCTGTCTGGCAATAACGCTTGGTGCCCATTCTTTTCAGGAGGACTTTGTGGAAGAGATGCCAGCCTCTAGTGAAGGAGTGGTTGTCAGCTAGGCCTAACACCAAGGCACATAAATAGGTTGCTGGTGATGCATTTGTTCTGATGACAGTAGGTTGTGACTCCAGGTTCTGGACTTAATCTTTGGCAGTTGAGAAAGAGGCTTGTGATGGTGGAGGGGATTGAGTTTGAAGGACATGGTCTTCTCTCCCACTTTGATTAGAGCCAGAACAGATTTGATAACAGCAATGACTGTTAAATCAACCTTTACTGTTAGCTGACACCCACATGATACTGCTTCCAAGTAAAAGGAGACCTAAAAAAGGGAAAAGAGAAAGAAAGTGGAAGAACAGTAACAGAGAAAATGCCATGAAGGCTACATTGAACAGTTTGATGAGAATATTTCAGATTGTATATGAAACCAGCACATTGTACCCCTTGATTGCGTTAATGTACACAGCTATCATTTAACAATAAAAAAAAAAGAAGAAGAAGACAGACAAATGGCTAACAAACATATGGAAACAAACAAAAAAAAGAAAGTGGAAGAAATGTGACAACAGTGAGTGTGCTATTGCCTCTGTTGTGTCCCAGGGAGGTGGCAGCTGGATTCATGCCGAATGGGCCTTCTGGTGGCTAAGCAAGGGTCACAGACAGACTGTGAGGGTTCAGAGCAGCAGTGGGGCTTGGAACATCTTCCTTGCCCTTTGCTCTAGTGTCCATCTTGGAGTGTGGGAAAGGCACAATGATACAACTTTCTAAGAGGAAACATGGAATTTTCAGACCTTGGTCCCTGACTCCTGTCTATGCAGTCCAACCAGGGTTGGTCTAACTTTCTGCTGAAATGACAGGGAGTCTTGGGGAGCAATATTTCTCCTATAATGAAAAAAACTGTGGTCAAGGTGGTTTTATAGCAAACAGAAAAACCAACCTGGAATTGTTGCAAACATCTGGTGATCTAATTTCAGGATATAAAGCTTGTATGATTTCTTGATTCTGCTGAAAGAGGACAACTGGCCTCCCTTCCTAGCCTCTGCATGACTTACTTGATACCCTACTTCTGCTTTTAGAATCTCACCTTGCCTAGAAGACTCAGCCAATTCTGCACTGGGGAGACCTGGGTATTGGGAACTATAGACCCAGCCTGCCTCTTTACCACAGAATTGGGGATTAACTCAAGAACTCTCCTGAGGCACTAACTTTAGGATGCATCATTATTCCTGGGGGTACTTCATGAAGTCTGGGGAACTTCCAGAAAGAAACACTGGTTCCATCATTGGGAAAGCTCCAAGACCTGGAGAGAGGTTATACACAAAATCTTCTCTGTGTTCATAGAAAATATTTCATGGGTGAGTTCTTTTCTGTATCAAGTCTTAAAGGTTTTTTTGGCTGACCTCCAAAAACCACTCTGGTACCTGTGAACCAGACTCTCTTCTTATACAACACAAATGACATCTGGTCTATTCTGTTCAGTGACATCAACATCAGCGAAGATTCGGCTGTTTTGTTTTTATTGTTTGTTTTTGATCAGTGCTAATCTTTGATACTTGAAGGAGAGGTTGTCTGTGTTGTCTTCTCTTTATTTATGATGAAACATACATGGGAAACCTCTTTTTTAGTATCAAATCCCACCCTGGAGGCACTTCCTGTCCCTGATGCTGCCTTCAGGGAAGGGACCTTGCCAGCTCCACTCCTGGTAGGCTCAAAGAAGGTAGACTGGGGAACTTGTCTTGGGGGTGTGGCCCTCAGGACCTAGCCTTTTGTGGAGGGCTCCTTGAAGGGGAAACCAAGTTTGGAGAAAGGCCCATGTTTCTGTGGTGGAGGTAGGCTGCTCATTGTGGTTTTTGTCTGTTTGATGACTCATGGTGGGTGCTGGCTCTTCAGTGTGAATGCTAGCATGGCTTTCTGAAATTGCCAACATCTTTGAAGGGACAGTAGTACCAGCTGCTCACCAAGGTAGCTAAGGGGATGGTAGACTGGTGACGTGCACTTCATTTATGATGTAGGTCACCTGTTTGACTATCCATCAGCACCGAGTCCATCTGTGGGATGACATGTTGGTGCACATGACAACTTTGGAGAAGATGGGGGAAGATATTGAGCCTGTGGGTGAATCAGTTTTAAAAGAGGGGACAACGTCAGGGAGAAGGCCTTGGTATCATTACTCTAGCAGCGAAGGCCCACCCCACAGCACATGTAAAATGCAGGTTGTGTGTGTTACTTGGTGTAGGACTCCAGTCTGCCCTTGGGAGGGCTTGGAGGGTGATATGTGTATGAGATGGTGCTAATGTTGGAAACATCTGTGATTGTGATGTTGACTTTACTCTGTGAGACTTGAGAAAGGCTGTCTGATGAGCTTGTCATGTATATGACACATGCTGCGTGGTTATTTCTTTTCAGAAGTAAAGTCTACCCTGGAGGACTTCCTGGATGTGAAGCCAGATTCCAGGCTGGACCATTGGTGTTGGCACCACTCCTGGTGAGTGATCACTGGGGACTGAGGAGCTTCAACATGGTTAAGATGTGCCCGCTCTGGGTTGCTTCTGCTCAAACTCCAGCCATTTCTGGGCAGACTTCAAGCCCACACTTACTACATGGAGAAGGGAGCTTTGTTGTTGCTCATCCCTTTGTCTATTGTGAAGATTTGCTTGACTCATGAGGACCCAAACATGCCAGAAGAGTCAAAACATTAGTCCCTGCTTAAGATGCATCTCAGTGTAACAGCATCAGGAGAGGGGTGCGGAACATCTGAGAGCATATGTTCTAATCAGGATGTTTGTCTCCTGGCCCATTCACCCTAGGTATCCCTTCTACATCTAGGACAACTTCTGGGGAGAGGTCCACTCTTGGTGGTAAAAGAGGGACTCCTTGTCTGTCATCCTCCTGGTGGGCTACCTGGCATGTTCTCATGGCCATGGTACAAGAAAGTAAGTGGAAAATGCACAGCCTGTTGAGGCTGAGGCTGAGGCTGGGAACTGGCTCATTTGTGCCCTCATGCCATTGACCAGAGCAACTCACATGGCTAAACCCAAAGACAAGGGGAAGGAGGTCGTCTCCATCCTGAGGAAGTCACAGTGGAGGGTGGTGGATTCAGACATGGATGAGGATTTGGAGTCAAAAAATTATCCGCAGGGACCAACTGAGAACTCTGGTGTTATTCACTGTTGTTTATTCATTAACTCATTAACCTTTTGTTTCCTGCCTGCCATGGGAGGGCACACTTCTTGAGTGAAGGCTGGTGAACCAGGGTAACACTGTCACAGGCCTATGGTCATGCCATTTCGTTTAGTGCAGTATTGTTTATAAGATGTTTTCTATTTTTGAGAAACATTAAAACATCTTTTTTAGTACTTGTTTTATAAAGACTTCCTTGGCCCAGGGGCTCCATCAGGGAAGGCCTATTGCTCCTTGCCCATCTAAGAGGTGGGTGGTCCACCACACAGCTGGGGAGTTATTACAACTCTCCTTGTCCCTACTCATATATCCCAAGGAGAACTTTTGGGAAGCAAAATCAGGATTCCTCTGTCATGGTCATTCTGTGATTCTTGAGGAGACTTAAAGAAACCAATGAATTGTAGGTACTCTGCCCCTAAGAACCTTGTGGGCCCAATGCCATGTGTGTGAGTAGGTGGGGGCACACCCTGTGAGAATTTCTCCTAAGTCCACGAAGGGGGTCATCTGTGAGGCTTACCTCATTGCATATCTCCTGGTGCACTAACAAGACCCATTCCCTCGCGGCTCTCAGAGAATCTGCTGAAGTGATGCCAACTGCAGGAAGCAGTGATGCTCAACGGCTTTGACATGCGGTACTTAATGAGAAGTTGCCCGTGTTTTTTTCGCTTTATTTGTGACGAAACATTCGCGGTGCACTTCTTTTTCAGTATCCTATTCTGCCTTCAAGACGTCTTGGTTTGGTGCCAACTTCGGGGAGGAGTGTTGACCCCGTAGTGGATATCAGTCAAGATCTTGCCACTCTTCATCTTCTCTCCCTTCCCCAGTTCCTCCTGATTTTTATTTGAAGGCTCCTCCCTCCCTGCCATGTCCCCCTCCTCCACTAGCCCAGGGAGCCTGCCTCTTAATCCCTCCCCCTTTGCCACTGTGATTGGTTCAAAGATGGGCCCCTCACTCCAATGGGCCAATAGGATGCAAGGAGAGATTTGCTGAGGCTTCTGGGAAAGGAACTCTCTCTCCTTTTCCTGTGGAAGGTGCCAGTGTGGACCTTCTATATTTTCTTCATCCCTGTGATGTGATATGTGAACTTTGAAGGCTCTCCCCTTCTCCCCCAACCCTGTGTCATTTAAGGACCAAAGAAGAGTACATGGGGATGCACAGACAAAGAAGGGGAGTCCTGTACCATGAAAGGCCTATTGGAAAGCTATAGAGGAACTGGGTGATATTGTTTAATACTCTGGATCAATCTCTGCCAGAAGCTCACTCTGCACCTGTACTTTTCAGTTATATAAGTTTATAGATCCCTTTTTTGTTTAAGTAAGTTTGAGTTGATATACATAATATAATGACATAAATGGATAATGCCACATTGCTGTCTTTGTGACTGGAAGACTGGAAAAAATCTGCATTCTGTCAATGACATGTTTCTCATAGTTTGACTATCCTTAGTATTCTATCTATGGTGGAATCTTGATGAAAGATGACTTTTTCTTCTGGACTTACTGTGTTTGTACTTTAAAAAAGCATTGTCCTAGTTGACTATTTATAAGTGAAAAATATTGCACAATTTATGTGTGTGTGTGTATACATATATCTATAGTGTGTGTCTGTATGTGTGCAGGGAAAGGTCACTGAGCCTTGTCCAGAAGATCTAAAGGATGATGGATCTCAGAGCATCTCCCCTGATCCACTTGCCATCAGAGTCTATCTTTTCCTGGAGGACTGCTGGCACATGATGGTGACTTTGGGAAGTTGTCATTTCCTTGTCCTCACTGTTCTTTGGTTCTCTGCAGTGGGACTGCTGTATTTGTTGTCAGTCACTCTGACCCGTCAGTGTTTTAGAACCATATGATGGCTCCAAGGAACCAGGACAACTTAGGGAAGAGACATAGCAATTAGAATCTTGCAAGTCATATGGACAGATGGGTTCACTAATGGTTCATTGGTGGTATGTTTCACCTAATTCAATATCCTTGTCTTCCTGTGTGTCCAGAAGAGGACTTCCTGGAACCACTAACGGATGGAGGAGATTCTGTTTGAAGGGGTAGGACCATTCTGTTTTCTCTGAAGTGTTGGTATCCATGAGCACTTGCAGGGTTGATAGTATACATTTCATAACCTGTCTGTCTTGATTATTGAATTCTGCTGGTGAAGGCTTCCTGGGACCCTGAAGCACAGCAAATCTAGAGTGGGTTTTCTTTATCTATGAAAAGTTCTTCTCAGCAACAGCTTAACCTACAGGGGCTCTGCAGCATGCCTCCCACCTCCTCCAGGGTGAGCAGATGCCTATTGTTTTCACCTTTAACTAAGTAGAAGCTTCATTGGTGATGTCTTCCCCAGCCCCACCACCAAGCCCTAATCCTTGATATCCCTTCCCACTCAGGTGCACAGCTGGAGGGAAGGAAGTGCTCATCTCTGGTACCTGAAAAGAAGTTGCCCATGTTATTTTCGCTTTATATGTGACGAAACAAACATGGTGCACTTCTTTTTCGGTATCAAATTTCACCTTGAAGAACTCCCTGGCCCTGATGGAACTTTGGGGAAGGGATTTTGGTGTTACTACCTCCCTTGGTATGTACATGGAAGGAGGATTTGTCCCAGGGCTGCCACCTCATTGTCTTTGTGTGTCGATGGGTCCGGGGACACTTAATGTCTGCCCATCTGTATTCTAGACTTAGGCCATGCCCACCTCTGAGAACAGGCATAATTGGCAAGACCTTTGGTCCTATGCTAACTCCTCACTGCCAGCAAGTTTGGAGAAACATGTTTCCTGGCTTGATTATAAAGAATTACCACAACATTTGAAAAGAGTTCATAGGAGAGCAGCCTCAAACATAATAAAACTATACAGCAGTAGTCACCACAACAAAAATAGATAACCAATAAAAACTACTTGCCAGCTCTCTCCATAGGTGTTAGTTGAGGGTTGTCAGGTGCATGTCACCTGGTGGACTGCCACAAACACATCTGTAGAGGAATTGATAGGGATACCAACTGTGGCAGAATGTGTTAGTTCCAATGATTCTGGAAAAGGAGTTTTCCTTAGTGGTCATTTCACTGGGGACTAATCCTCCCAGTCCAACCATTTATAGGTTCAAGTTCTGTTCAGAGGGATATGCTCCTTGATGTCATCAATAGCAGAAAGACCTTGGTGTCCACACCCCAGATCAGGACCAGTGAAGAGCTGACTGGCTGCTTGCAGAACTCATGTCCTATCAAAGGCAATGCTGTCTGGCATCTGGACATTTTGGCCTCCACATTCAGTCTTCCTGTGGTCGCCGAGGCTTATAGAGTTATCATGAGGGTCTGTGGACAGTTCTTTTTGGTGGTACTTGAAGAGAGATTTTCCCCAGTGAATTTGTTGTGTTTATGACAAATCATTCTTAGCCAACCTCTATTCAGTATCAAATCTGACTTGGAGGAAAGGCCATTTGAGCTGGGACGTTACGTGGTGCCAGCAACTTCCTGGGGTGAGCGATGGGGTTATTGTCCAGAGAGCATGCCACTGAGTACCCATGGCTGCCTGGTCCACTGGCCCCCTGTATCTTTCTCCTGTAGGAGGATTTCCTGAATCCCTGTGAGCTAGAACTAGAACTAGTGATCCGATGGGGTCACTCTTGGGGTTACACTATTAGAAGAGAGGTTATCTGTGTTTCTTCACTTTATTTATGACAAAAAATATGGTGCACTTGTATTTGCATATCATATCCGTCACAGAAGCCTAGTGTTGACTTTTGGGAATAGATACTAATGGCAGATCTGTCTGTGGCACTTGGACCATATTGGCCTCAGTGGGTGCCCTTCCTAACAATTGGCTGCTGCACCACCATCCTCTGAGTCTATCTTCCCTCCAGAGATCTTCCTGGAGGTGAAAACACCTTTGGAGAAGGTGCAACAGTCTTCATGTCAGGAAAATCCACCAAGAAAGGCTGTTTACAGGTGGCCTGTAGAGTTACCTGTGCTACTAATTTGAGGATTACCCTCTGCTCTTCCCACTGGAGGGAAGGTACACTGTGGGAGCAGAGGGAAGGTGCACACTTTACCCTTAGGCTTTCAGCCTGAAGACCTCTGGGAGGGGATTCTGGTTCTGAGTCACCTATGGAATGTGAAACAGAGTTGTCCAATGATGTCTTTGTTTTATGCCTGAAGAAACTTGACAGGTACAGTTTTCTTTTGAAATGAATCCTCATTCCTCACCTTAGAGAGTTTCTGATCCCTGCTGCTTATGGTAGGAGGGGGCACCATTACATGTACCACCCCAGGTACCTCAAAGCATGGCCTTGAGGGAGCAGTGTGTCTTTGAGGGTAAATATTCTCTGTACATTAACTCTCACTATCTATGTCCTTTGCAGGGGGATGTCCTGGCAACTGGGGAAAAGGTAGGACTGCAGAGGCTGGTCTCTGAGATGGTCAAGAGTGGTTGTTGGTGATGTGTTCACTTTGTGACAGATATTACTTAGTTGATTTTTTAGCATCAAATTATTCCTTGAAGGACTTGCTGTTTGTAGTGTCAAGTTCAGGAACACGGTGTGGGTGTCAGCCCTTTGCTGAGGGTATATAAGCAGATGGTCAACCAGATGGCAAGTGTTTTGCTTTATTTATTTTTTATTTCTTTATTTTATTTTAGAGAATTTATTAAATGAGTCACATATATTGCTGTTCCTTAAGGTAAATCTATACATAAAAATGTAGGTTCTACAATAATTCCTTTAAAGATATTTACAAAGAAATGTGAACAAAAACATGTTTGACACAGTTTTAAGTTTTATAGAAAAATCCCAAAATATACACTGTCTAGTCTCTTTGTTTTCAAAGCTTAAATTCTAATAGATAAGATATAGATAGACTGAAAAAATGAAAACGACAAATGTGAGATGATAGGAATTTTTATAAATATATGGCAGCATGCTGATGTTTTATTACATAACTTAATATAACTTTATTTTAATAACTTAATTTTTCTACTAAAAGGCCAAATATCTGTTTACTTGGGAAAGTTAGAATTTCCAGATGCCTAACAGAAAGGGAGACTAAGTCTTTGATCAATTTTCAGTGTCCTAGATCCTATCTCATTTCATTGGTCAGGAGTTTGCCTGCTCCTGGACATGATCTCTGATTTAACTTTCTGCAGTCTCCCTGGTGGCCACACCCTTGTTATAAGAACAGGATTTGTGGGAAAGTGAGTGATTTATTTAGTAAGTACCACCAGGGAAGGCTCTTCCAAGTGGAAATTAGGGGAGCAGGTGAAAGAAGATGGTGAAACCAACTAGGGGTATGACTTCAGACACGCCCTGTGCAGGGTTGCTCTAGCTTAATCCTGCAGGGGCCTCTGGGTTGTCTTTCACTTACTCTTCAAAGCTGATGGCCCAGTGAACAGACTCCGATGTGTCAGAGGACTAATTCTTTGTGTCCTAATTGGCATTTTTACCTTAGCAGGACCCTCAGGGAGTGATGCTAATTCCTGGGAAGATAGTGGATGGGTTGACATTGCGGCCAGGACAGCTGAAATGGTGTCCCTTGGCTTGTCACTGCATCTTCCTGGATGCCTGCATTTTGCAGGGTTCAGTGGCTCTCATCTATAATTCCAGCACTTTGGGAGGAATTGCTTTAGGTCAGGAGTTTGAGACCAGCCTGGGCAACACAGCAAAACCCCATCTCTACAAAGCTAAGAAAAGTTAGCTGGGCTTGATGGCACATGCCTGTAATTCCACCTAACTGTGAGTCTGAGGTGGAAGCATCACTTGAGCCCAGCCTGGGTGATGACAGAGCAAGACCATGTCTTCCTTCCCCCCATAAAAGAAAAAGAAAAACCCTCCAAACTTAATCACCAATTATTTATTCTTCAGTAGCATACCCATCTTGTTCATAGCCAGGCTGGATACACAGATGTTGTATGGCAGCAGAGAATATTTGTTTTACTTATGACTTAAGACAGTCTGATCCCCTAACCAGCCATGTCTAATTTATTCTTAACAGGGCCTCATAGAGGTAGCACTAGCCTGGGAGAAGTGGCTTTGCTCCTGCAGGTATGTGAATAATACTCATTCATCTGTATTTGCTTTATTTATGACCCATGGTGTTTGGGTGACTTTAGGGAGGGGATCAGATTTGCTTCCCCAACAAGCTGCAACTGCAGGGGAGGGACTTAGGCTTTTCCTAGATGCCATGTGTTATCAGGTTCACTTACCCACAGCATCCATTTGTCCGTTGGAGGAGTGCCTTACTTCATCTATGTGAGGTAGATTGTCAAATATAAGACTTTTTGGAACCGAGTCCAATATTTTAGAAAAGTTAGAATGGTATAGGCACCCCTATGTGGAACATGAATGGAAAGTTGGTCACAGAGCCTATGGTTTGCTTATGAAGAATGTCATTTAATTGTTTATAAGGAGGTGAGGGCAACCTTGCAGAATAGGGACTGAATTTGAGATTGATGTTTAATATTTTTGCTTTGGGAAGCATGCTTTATCAAGGATTTACAGCACCCATTTTTGGCAAGCCTCTGTATGCAATCCACAAAAGAAATGACTTTTTTGGAAGCTGTGCTAAATTTTGGAGGGGTGGTAGTGGCAGTGGCTGATGAACATCATGCTTCGCTATCACTCAGTTGTATTTGCAGATGTACTGTTTGTGAACTGTTTGCCTATTCTTATCAGTCTATCACAGTGACCTATCAAATCCTGCCTATTCAAACATTCTGGACACCAACGTCACTTTCTGGAAGGTTATTTAAGATCCTCATCACTCCAAGGTATGTGAAAGGATGCTCCAGCATATACTTTTATATGACCTTTGTCATTGGTGCCTTAGGAGGGCTTTGCAGAGGTGATGCTGATTTTAGGAATCTTGCAGAACTTTTCTCTTTTTGTCTGTGTTATTTTTGGAACTTAAAGGGTAGAATCCCTACTGTGGTTGCTTTATTTATGATAATTTTTTGATGTACATCCCCCTTCTGTCAGAATAAGTGCTACTCTTCAAATACCCCTTGCCACAAAATCCCCAGTAGGGAAGAAACTTTAAGGTTCCCTGCACCAGGGCAAGTGACAGCAGTGCAGACCCCAAACTGTGTGCCTGTGGCCAGAGTTGGTGGTGTAGTTCCTACATGGCACTTAAAATGAGCTTGGCTGCCATATCCATTTTATTTTCAATGAATTGTATTCAGGTTTGTGTTATCCAAGGCTGTTCAATTTTGAGTCCAAAAGGTGGATGTTCCTTCTATGTTTACAGGATTTATGGTTAATCATAGAGGAAAATTCACATTTTAAGTGTCTAAAATTGTTTTTTAAACATTCATGAACACAAAATACTCCTCAGGGTTGAGAGAGGAAGACCCCCATCCCCCTCAAGGGATTGGGTGGAAGGTGGACCTCAGAACCTGTGCATTCCTTCACAAGCTTCACCATTGGCATCTGTCTGCTGTGGGGCTCGCTGTCACTGCCATCCACCCCCTCAGGCCCATCCTGAGTGTGCCTGTCCTTCTGTTGCCTTTATTCTTGATGGATTATGCTTAGGTTCATGCTTTCCAGGACTAAATCCTTCTTTGGTATTTAAAAGGTGGATATTCCTTCTATGTTTATGTTATTTATGGTTAAACATAGAGGAAATTCCACGTTTTCAGTATCAAATGCTGCTTGGAAACATTCCTGGACTGAAACCACCATCAGGGAAGAGACAGTAAAGTTACCCCCCCTCCAGGGTAAGTGGAAAGATGGTGGACCCCAGAATATGTGCTTTATTCATGCCATATATCTGTGGACCACCCACCCATCTCAAGAGCTACCAGCTCAGCACAGAGGCTGGGTCTGTCGTCACAGTTTGTCCACAACAGTGGAACACTCTTTGCTGTAAATGTTACATTTGGTTTTGATGGATTGTACATAGGTTCATGCCTTTCTAGGATTAAATCTTCTTTGGTATTTAAAAGGTAGATTTTCCTTCTATGATTACGTGTTTAATGGTTAATCATAGAGGAAAATCCACGTTTTCAGTATCAAATGCTGCTTTGTGAATATTGCCGGACCACTGTCAGGGAGGTTGGGGAGGGCTGAGTCCTCCAGGGTAAGTGGAAAGATGGTGGGCCGTGGAACATGTGCTTCTTTCGTGCCATATGTCTGCCGGACCATCACCTTTAGAAGCCCCCTCTCACTGAGGACTAGACAAACAGACTGTGGTGGTGCTATCACAGCGATGCCACAGGACTGAACACAAGCTGCTTTGCTGTCTTGCTTTCATTTTCTATGAACTGTACTGAGATTTGTCCTTTCCAGAACTCAGTCCTTCTTTGGTATTTAAAAGGTGGATATTCCTTCTATGTTTACGTGATTCCTAGTTAATCATAGAGGAAAATCCATGTTTTCAGTATCAAATGCTGCTTTGGAAATGTTTCTGGAAGAGGCTGTAGGGCCTGAGGTGAAAAGACGGTGGGTACTGCACATTGTATCTTAATTAACATGGTATGCCTGAGGGCCATCTTGAGAAGCCAACTTGGTAAAGACTGTATTGTGGGTCTGTTGCACCAATTCTTCCATGGAATGTGATTTTTCATCTTTGACAACTCAAACACAGGTTCGCATTTTCCTGGACGGGATCCTTCTTTGGTATTTAAAAGGTAGATTCTCCTTCTATGAGTACATTATTTATGATTAATCATAGAGGAAAATCCACATTTTCAGTATCAAATGCTGCTTTGAAAACCTCCAAGGATGTGAAGTCACCGTCGAAGAAGGGATACTATCTGTACCCCTCCTGGGTACAGAGTGGACAGACACAGAATTGTACTTTGTATGATATATGATATGTGTTTACTTGCCCTCAGAGCATCATGTGCTTTTACAAGACTATGTTCTTGGTATCGCTTCACTGACATTGAATGAAATTTGTTCTCTATACGTTTACAATGTTTATGATGCATTTTTCTGGAATTAACTACTTTTTCTGTAACAACTCCCACCTTAGAGAATACTTGGGTGGGTTATTAGTTTAGTACAAGGACACTGGTAGAGGTACTACTCCAAGGGAATCGGGTAGATGGATGTCTGGTCCACTCATGGGCATGTGTCCCATATGTAGGTGTGCTGCCTGCCCGTTAACCTTGCCTGCCCCATCTGGTTATCTTCAGCACTCTTCTGAAGCTGATGCTGCCTTTGGCACATGAGAGTGGCTTCCTTGCCGGTCCTATCATTTGTTACTTGAAGAGAGGTTGTCTTTCATTCATTCGCTTTATTTGTGGTGAATATATAAGGATAATCTCTCTCTGAGGAGAAAATGTGCCTGGGAAGTCTTCCTGGAAACAAGGTTGACTTCAGGTGTCTTTGAGAGGGCCTGAACTGCCCAAGGGTATGCAAACGCATGGTTAACTATGAGTCTGCTCGAGACCTGGTCTTCTAACTCTCCTGATCCTATGCATCCTTCTGAGAGCTTTCTAGAAGAAATGTTGACTTTGGGGATGACATGGTGGTTTTCTTTCTAGAACTGCTGCTCAATTTAGAAAACTGTTTTCCTTGCTCAGCCTGTTTTTTGTAATGACAAGCATTCATGGGGCCACCACTTTGGCAGGTCTGACTAGACATGACACCAGCTGCTGGAAGGAGACCTCACCATCAGTTCATCTCCCAGATACATGAAAGAATGGAGCCACAAAGCCAATGTCTAATTTAAATGCAGTTCATCTGGTTTACTCGCCTCCTCCTACAGCCCATTCTGCGAGTGACTTTGGGCACTACTGTCTTCTTAAGGGAAGAAGAGGGCTGCTGGTGCCAGTGCAGGGTAAGGCTGGCCCAGAGTATCCAGTGTGTTTGCAGGACTCATCATTGGGACGGTTAAGCTTCCGTATTCTCTTTGTCTAGAGGTGTTCTCTTTGCCAACAGTGATGGAAAGACTCTTAGATTACTGTTGTCATTGTCTGTTTAATAAGAAAGAGATGGCCTACAGGGATTTCATTTTCCTTTGGTGAAACTTATGCTGGATGAATGCTTTTGAGTAAACATTTATTGCTTGGGTGGCTTTCTGAACACAATGCCAAATTAAGAGAAGGAATACTTGTCTTAGCACTGTTATATGATTTGTAAGTATGTGGTTGAACATGGACTGTGTTGGCTTTGTTTTGTTTTTCTTTAATGATACATGTTACCGGGTCTTCTAATTCCTGTTAGCTAATGTTCACCAGGAGGACTTCCTGAAAGTGATGGATTTAGGCAAAGGCAGAGGCAGAGGCTCTTTTCCCAGGTGTTTTCTCAGGCCCTAAAGGTATTTCAGCCACTTTATGGTCACTTTATTTCAAGTTATTCAGGATTTCTCTCTTTTGGTGACCAATCTTGTCTTGAAGACATGCTAGGAAGTAAGGCCAACTTCAGAGCAGGAGCAGGATCACAGCATATAGGGTGCAGGGCTCAGCTCTAGGGTCAACCAGACAAGACTTATCACCAACTCTTGCCCTTGGTCTCAACCCCACAGGAGACGTCTACTCCCCAATGAAGACCTGGCATGGTCCTCACCTGGTCTTGGAGCTGCTCTTTGGTACTTGTGGAGAGGATACCCTTTGTATGTTCTTTTTATTAATGATGAATATGCAGGGGGAGACTCTTATTTGTGTATCAAACTTTGGGAGGGTACTTGGATCCCATTCCCTCTTCAGGACAAGGCTGGTGATGTCAGCCCCTCTCAGGTATGGCCTGGCTTTCTGGTCACAGAATGTGAGCTTTGCTGTGGTGGGTTCTCTCTGGGTTCTCTCTCTCCCCTCTGGGCCAGGCTCTCCCTCTGGAGGACTGTCTGAAGGCTATACCATTTTTCTGGGGGGGAAGAGGAAAAGCCTTTTTGTACATGCTATGACATTTATTGGTGATTTGTTTTTTTAAGGATAAATTGCACATGGCCCTTTCCTTTCTTGGTTCTGAGTCATATCAAGGAAGGTTCCTGTTCACAGCATGAATCTTGCACCTGTTTGAGCACATGTGTGAATGGGCAACCACAGAGCCAGAGCTGAGCTGATGATGCCAGTTACCTCAGCTACTAACCCCAGTCTCTGTCCTTGAGAAGGAGTCAACCTTGAGGGAAAGACATTGATGTCAGGGTCATACTAAGGCGAATGTCTGGATGAAGTTCTCAGAGCTGGCTCCTGTTTACTGGGATTGTTGAACAACCATTCCAGTCCTTTGGGGATATAGTCAAGTGGAGACTCACTGAGTGTGCCTTGGGCATGTGTGTTCATCATGGCTCTGGTGTTCCTAGAGTCTAATGGTGGAGGTGGGTTTCTTGTTTTGTTTGTTCTGAGGCAGCTACAGATGACACATTCTGAGATCCAGTCATGTCTAGGATCTTCACATCCAGCCTCAAAAAAGGAACATGGTCTAGCATTCTTCCAGATCTGAGAATGTCTATGGACATCTTCTTCCCTGAAGTGTCCATGTCTTCTAGTTTTTAAACCTACACACCCTGTGTCCTTTTGGAGGAAGGTGGCAGTTCCTTTCTCTGTGTAGCTGGGTGATAATTACAGCAGGTTCACCAATGTACAATGAGTACGTTTATCAAAAGACATATTCATTCTTTTGGTTAGAAGCTAGTCTCACCTTCATTGACTTCTGGATGTGACACTTTTCAGGGAGAGGCCACAGCATGCAAGTGCAGAGTCAGGGACCAATTCTAGGGTCAACCAGATAAGATGCGTCACCAACTCTTGCCCTTGGTCTCAGCCCTGCAGGAGACGTCCACTCTACTGGAGACCTGGTATGGTCCTCACCTGGTCTTGGAGCTGCTCTTTGGTACTTGAAGAGAGGATACCCTTTGTATGTTCTCTTTATTAATGATGAATATACAGGGGGAGACTCTTATTTGCGTATCAAACTTTGTCTGGGAGGGCATTTGGATCCCATTCCCTCTTCAGGACAAGGCTGCTGCTGTCAGCCCCTCTCAGGTATGGCCTGGCTTCCTGGTCACAGAATGTGAGCTTTTGCTGTGATGCTGTCCCTGGGTTCAGGTCTCCACCCTCGGGGCCATGCTTTTCCTTGGGAGGACTCCCTAGAGGCTGTCACTCTGGTGGGGGGCAGAGGAGGGCCCTTTTTGTACATGCTGTGGTGTGCATGGAATTTATTGGTGGTTTGCTTTTTTAAGGATTGCACATGGCCCTGCCCTTTCTTGGTATCAAGTCATACCCAAGAGGCATCCTACTCACAGCATGAACTTTAGAAAGGAGACCTCGATGTTGGACCATTTCAAGTATAACACATGAGTCAACACAGAGCACTGGCTTTATTTCTGGTGTTTTGCAACCTGAGTGACAATCCCCCAGGAAGGCTTCCTGGAGATGGCATCAACCTTTGGGAAGAGAGTGAGATTTGCTCAGCAAGGCATCTCTCTGGTGCTTGAGTGGACATTATTCAGCTCAGTCCCTGAGATGAGTCTGTAAGAGCTATCTCTATGTCATTGTGATTCAACTCCTGCCTGGGATAGTCAACTGCATGGGAAGGCAGCTCTGGGGAGCATCTGAGGGAGCCATCAACCCTTCTTCAGGTACGTGTAAGTGGCAGACAGACGGAGGGCACCTGCTTCTGTCTTGATGTTTATGTCCCAGTCCTCTGACTGCCAGCATTCCATTTACCCTTAGGATGCAGAAAGGAATGCTGGTTAATCCCTGGTTTTGGTCCTGCATTTGTGGAGACATTCCTTATGCTGTATGACACCCTGACTGCCATTGGGGTCATCCAGACCTGAGGCCAGCATCAGGAAAGGGGCATTTGCAGCAGCCTCTATCCCAGGAAAGCGAATATCCCATTGAAGAGAGGTGAGCATCTCACCTGGTGATAAATCTTGTAAATCTCGTACCCTGCTCTCCTGAGTAGTCAGTTTCTGCTCCTTTCTGAAGGGCCTTCTGTGAGGGAGAGACTGCCATTGGGGCACTGGCCATGGGTCTGCTTTTTCCATGGGTCTAGTCTTTTCTAACAGGGCCTCATAGATGTAATGCCAGCCTCTGGGAGGCAACTTTGATGTCAATGCCTCTGTGGACTGCATGAAGGGACGGTGACCACGGGGCTTTTGCTTCATCTAAGATATCAATTTGTCATGTCCTCTTGCCTGTGGTTTCCAATGCATATGAGAAGAACTTCCTGGAGGAGGTGCTCATTCTAGGGTAGTGATGGTGGCTCTATGCCCATGGTGTTCCTTAGAAAATGAGAACCTGAGCTCTGTGTGTGCACTGGAAGGCCCGTAGGTTCAATCTCCTTTTCAGTAACAATTCCTAATCTGGAGTCATGCCTGGAAATGAGGCTGATTATGGGGAAAGGGTGCTGATGTCTGACCCTTCCAGGCCCATGGGATGGAGAGCTGACCAGTGGGCACACACCTGGCAGGTGGTGTTTACCACTTGGTCTGCTGATTCTACATCTCCCATCCCTCCCTAGGATGCATCCCCAGGAGACAAGGCTGGCCCCACGAATGGTAGTGATGAAGCTCCCAATGCTATTGTTTGGTACTTAAAGCGAGGTTGCCCTTTGTATATTCTGTTTATTGACATGCAATATACAAGGGCAAGCTCTCTGTGAGTATCAAACCTTGTCTTGGACCCAGTCCACACTCACCGAGGAATGCGGTATGTGTGTGCATGACCATGTGTGTCAGTTTTATGTGTGGCGAATCGCTTGTGGGTCACCACTTTGATGAGATGACTTTATGGGCACATGGACAACTTTAGGGAAAGAAGCAGCCTCAAAGATACCTCCTCTTCTGCTTGTGTGGGTGGTTACAACAGCATGCACTCTGTGTGTGATCTGGGCTCCTGCTTTCTGAGTGGGCGGTCACCCAGCCTGGGCTCATGGCCAGGTCAGCCTTGGTGTGGGGCAGAGATTTTGTCATCCCTACTGTTTTTGGAAGTTAAGTGTGCATGTTATGCTTGGTGTATGTTTTGGAAGTTAAGTGTGCATGTTATGCTTGGTGTATGTGACCTGGTCCACTAACCCTCAGCATCTAATTCATCCCCAGGACCCCACCTTGAAGACATACCAAGTTCACCTAAAGCAGTGGCTTTCTTTTCCGTGCTAACCTTTGGTACTTGGAGAGTGGTTATCCCTGTCCTGTTCGTTATACTCATGTCGAATCGTACAGGGTCATCCACTTTTTCAGTATCAAGAGCGCAGACTCTGGAGCTCGATATCCCATGTCTGGATCCTGCTTCTGACATTTACTAACCATGCAGCCTGAGGCAAGGCTTTCATCGTGCTGTGCCTATTGTCTCCCATGTCAAATGTGAATCATATTGACATCCACCTTATAGGGTAGTGGGGTCTGAATAAGTTAAAACATGTTCACAGCTTAGAGCAAAGCCAAGTGCTCAGCACTTCATAGGGTGTAGCCATGACTCTTGTGTGCTATAAAACTGGGATTGGTGGTGGTGGTGGTATTATTATTTATATCTCTCCTTGGATTTTTGGAACAATGTCAAGACATGGAAGTCAAGTCTGCCTTCAGGTATGTGAATGGATTATTGAGCTCTGGGTGCATGCTGCGTTTATGATGGGGGCCACTGACACTCTTGTGCTCAGCAGCTAAGTTCTTGCTATAACTTTTGGAACATGACAGCCAAATGCAATGGGGGTCAGTAGGCCAGTGTCAACAGGGCCACTGAGAACATTTGCTACACTCAAGAGAAATGGTCCCTGAATTCTTGACCTCTGCTACAACCCACCTTTTGAAAGACTTTTGCGTGATGATGCCAAGTTGGGTGAGAAGCAGATTCAATGGTATCTTGCTTAGAGAGAATGTGTAAAGAGAGGCCATCCATGGTGCATGCATCATGTACACCTGTATGATGTATGGTGTGTGCATGTGGGTGCATGTGAGTTTGCCAAGTAATAGCCACCCATTAACCTTAAGCCAAGGACCTGGAGGTGCTGATGTTCCTATCCATGCCACTGTATCATACTTAAGGGGAAATTATCCTTGGTGTGTTTATTTGTGATGAATCATCATGCAAGGACAATTTCTTTTTGAGTATCAAATCCCACCTAAGCAGACTTCCTGGATGCCATGACAAGTTCTATAAATAGATGCATATGTTAGCACATGTGCCCTGACCTCAAGATCCTGAAGACAGGGGCTGAGCTTGGCAAGGGGCCAGTGGACTCCCTGGTGATGCCAGGAATCTGCACTGGTCATGCCTGTGAGTTGTGGGTGACCCAGCATCTTCATGGCTTATCAAATCCTGCTTTTTGGAGGCACTTTCTGGATAGGAATATCAGGGACAGATTATCAGGGCCAGATCCCCTTCCCCTGCCCAAGAGTGTGACTAACTACCACCCTTCACCATCCCCCACCCCCCACATGTGTTTGGCTTTCAATTTGTGAAGATGATCTACTAACCCTCATTGTCTGGACCACCCGAAAAAAACATTCTGGAAGAGACACCAACTTTGGAGAAGCAGTCAAGTTCTTGAAGGCAAGGTTCTTTGGTACTTAAAGAATGGCTGTCCATAGCATGGTCTGTATATTTAAGATGATTAATATCGGACAACCATTGTTTTAGTATCCAGATTTGCTTCAGAAGTTTTCTCAAGCATAGTGCTGACATCAGTGAGGGGACTCAGTGCCTGCTCCACCATGAAGTATGAATTTATGGATAATTTGTAATAACTAATTCAGTCATCCCAGAATGCAAAATGTCAGTTTGATTTTCTTGGACTAATGCCAGCTTTGGAGATACAATTTGAGGGTTTAGGGACATAGAATTTTATGTAGAAGAGGTTGACAGTTTTTCATCTGTCTTTTTTTTTTTTTTTTTTTTTTTTTTATTTGTTGTTTTTATTTGTATGGGTGGGGGATTCTTTGGTGTTGTGGTTTTTTCAAAAATTTTTATATAATATTTTATGTGGTGCATGGC